>OOFB01028956.1:16026-26437 GCA_900323305.1 Trachyrincus murrayi
GATGAGAGGACATGATAATTGCAACTGCCTGCCCCCCCCCCCCCCCATCTGCATGTTTTCCTCCCCAGACAGCTCAACTAAACTAGAAGAACTAAAACAGGTGTGCTACTAGTCTGGGGGTTGGAGCAGCTGCACCCTACTCTTTGGCGTTTTGTGTTCAAATGCAATTAACCTTTTACTTGATTATTGTTACACCCAATACACCTGTTTGGGTGCCAACCCTGTTATGTCCCAAATGTGAAATGTATTCAGGTCAGAGTATTGGGACGTCTCAACTTGCAACACATTACTTTCCTGATAATTGAACTAACCCTGGATTTCTATATTTGATTCATTTTTGAGGGAGGTGGTCTTTCATCGAAGGATATTTCGATGCATTTAATTGCGGTCACTACAGCTGTTTTACGAGTGTTTTACAAGGTCACATTATGGATGACCTAACTTTGGCGTTTCTTGTGGTTTTAATGTTAGATGAAGGAGTCAATAATGAACCAGGAGAAGCTCGCCAAACTGCAGGCGCAGGTCCGCATAGGTGGAAAGGTAAGTGTGCAGCGATTTAAAGGCGTAGGTTTTTGTTGGCCTCTCAAAAATTGTTTTATTATTCAATTTAAATGTTGCGGTCTTGATTTTCTGCAGGGGTCAGCCCGCAGAAAGAAGAAGGTGGTGCACAGAACGGCTACAGCCGACGACAAGAAACTTCAGTTCTCCCTGAAGAAACTGGGAGTCAACAACATCTCCGGCATTGAGGAGGTACAGCAGCATATGTGTCCCATATACTGATGATGGTTATGCTACGTAACAAATGTGGTCTGAAAACAAAGCAACATTTTGGTGTCATTGAGTTCCCAGTATGTGTTTTGTATAGACCTTACGAGGTACTAGATTCAAACTATTGTCCTTTGTCTTTCGCCACTATAGGTGAACATGTTCACAAACCAGGGCACAGTGATCCACTTTAACAACCCCAAGGTACAGGCCTCTCTGGCTGCCAACACATTCACCATCACGGGGCACGCGGAGAACAAGCAGCTCACAGAGATGCTTCCAGGAATTCTGAACCAGCTCGGTGCTGACAGTCTCACTAGCTTGAGAAGATTAGCAGAGACCCTGCCTAAGCCTGGTAAAGAACATGTCATTGTGTTAAATTGTTGAGCTTGGATCATCATTATGGTGATTGTTTGATTAAAATGCACACACTGGGTCTTCCCTCGTAGCAGGAGACAAGGCCCCCATGGTTACTGTTGAGGAGGAGGAGGAGGAGGACGACGATGTTCCCGGTATGTAAAATCATGAATCCCGTTTTAGCTGTTTTTAATTCATTTTAATATTATTACTTCAAAGGAAAAAGCTTAGTTTGGTTATTGGTTAAACAAAGAAAGATTTAACTTGGATGATATGGTGCCTACATTGGGGTAGGTAATGGTGTGTAGTTTTTATTTTTAATGTATTTTTTCCAATCTGAAGCCCTGATTGCGTGCTGTGGCATGTAGGGTTTTGAAATTGAAACGTTAGCCCAAGTTTTTCTCAGTCTCGGGAACAAAAGGATTTAAGTAAATCTTTGCCCTCACCTCGAAGTGTTTCAGTCTCGCTGACAAAAGTAAACACTGGCTACAGACCATAATATGTACTGATTTGACGAAGAGTTATTCAAGAGCCTTATTCTTAATGGGATTGCATTGAACTCACCCTTTATTTATATATATATATATATATATATATATATTTTCCATTTCAGATCTTGTTGAGAACTTCGATGAAGCATCCAAGAATGAGGCCAACTAAGGAGAAAATACCACCAACATTTTCAAGACTCCATTTTGACTATTTTACGTATATCAATGTCTGATTTGCCATATTTTGTTGTCCCGGTGAGTTAATTGGTGAACTGAATGTGCACACCCTGGTCTTGTCCCTTGTTGCTGTGATGCCAACACCAATGTGTTTATCACCATGTAATAAAGATTTAAGTGCTTATCAATCACTTGTCGGTTGGAAATCATTGGGATGAAAACAATCATTGGGATGAAAACAAAAAGGCTTGTTTGAACACGGTGTTCACAGGCATTGCATTGCAGTGTTTGAGTCCAACATTTCGGTCAAATCAACCAGGGAGGGAAATTGCCATGGTTGGTGTCCACAAGCAATGGCTAATGAATGAACAGTGTCCAGAATTGCATTGCATAAAGGATTTTCAATACTGGCATAAATATAGATCTTTCAATCTCGTCAAATCTACTGTGAATCCATTGTAGGCAAAGGAAAATGGTACATCTCTAATCTTTGACATATGAATACATCATGGAACTCTATGGATATCTTTTAGGGACTCTAATAAACACCCCTCCCGTCGAAACCCGATGATCCTTGTGGCATGTAAATTATTCAAATCCCTCCGAGGTGTTGACGGCTAACTGCATGTAAACATACTGGCATTACTGTTGTTACCAGGCGCAGGGTATGAGTATGGTCAGTTTAGTTATTTCATCAAACATCTTTTTGCAATTCATCCATGTCAGTATAACAACTGTGAATGATTAATTTCATCATGTGATTTCATCACACCATTGTGGAAACTTTGGGGAACCAAAACTTTTGAGAAATTGTGACATTGAATCATCCGTTACATCAGTCAGGATTCTTTGGGTTGTAGGCCTACTGTTGGAGCCATTTACTTATATATTACATTTTTTATTTAATTTTTACAATTGACAGGTATAACAGAGCAGTATGTGTCAATGTAGCCAATACGTTGTTCATGTAGAATATTAAATATTTAGTCACTTTCCCTGTGATACATAGTTTTTAGATGAGAGGACATTTGAGGACTGGTCAGGGGAATGTCCTGTTAACAGAAATAGGGTATGGTTTCTCTACTTCATGAGTTATTTTTTAATGTTTTTTTTTGTATGCAAATACATTTTTGTCCACTTGGTATTTAAAACATGGGGACAACCCCTAACACCCACCGAAGCTACTCCACACTATATGTATTGTAAAAATATCCTTACTACAGCGAAAGAACAATTTGCGATGCAAATCAGCATTGAGGAAATGAGAGTATCACCATAAAGTTCTGAAAGGAGGAACTATTGATCACTCCACTATGGAGTGGTCAATGATTTCATTATTTGAATAGATGCGATATTGCAAATACTAACAGCGAATAACTAACTAAAGGATGAAAAAATATGACTCATTGACTTTTGTCACTTCATTAGCCTGTTATTTCCAGTTCATTTATAAATTCTGGTTTCGATTATGAGTTTGGTTTTAAACTCATTATGCTGTGGTCATACATCCAGTTTCCCTCTCTCTCTGCCCACTTGTTTACCCAAGGGCTGCTTTGTTCACACATCTCCCCCCCCCCCCCACTTTTGCCAATGGTATAAAAGCATGATGTCCACCATCAAATCATTTAAGATCACCTCTTTAATTAGCCTGAATTAAAATGGTAAGGAAACACCATAGGCTGTACAGTATATGAATAATGACATTAGGGTATCGTTTGAATTTCTTACTTGAATTGCCTTCACACATTTTCAATTTGTCGTATAGAGGTTACATTTAAAGGTGTGAGTTTTAAATTGTGTGTTAGTGCTTTGTACATTTGAATTCTAGTTTTTCCTCTAATCTTTTGTGAAAATGTGGTGTCTCTTATGCTTCAGACACCTCTGTTATCGTGGATATTTGTTGTCCTGTTGACCAATCTGCAGGAAGCACATGGACTCATCTCTTTTCCAGACAATGGTATTCTGTGTGTGTGTGTGTGTGATCTATAATGTAATCTTAAGAATATATCTACTCATGAATATGCCATTTCTGATTGTGTGTGTGTTTGTGTGCGTGCACTTGTCTGCGTGTGTGTGTCTAGTGGTCGTGGCTAAAAGGCACGATGCCACTCCGGTCACACTTACCTGTAATTCAGCAACTCCCGGTGCCGTTACGTGGATGTTTGAAAGACGGGGAGAGGTCGAGGAGGTCGTGTTGGGGCATGACTTCAGACAGGATGGGAGAAGTCTGAAAGTGAGCTTTGTGGACGCACCAATGGTGGGCGAATACAGCTGCTGGAGTGGAGAAACAAAGTTGTCATCTGCCTATCTGGTTCTTCACACAGGGGAGAGTCCTTCTGGTAAGATGTTTATTTTGTACTGTCATTCTGGAGCTTTTTCTAATACAAAAATACAGTTGTAAAAAAGGTTCAAGCAGACTCCATCTAACCCCCCACCTATTCTCACTCGTGGAATCCAATGACCACACTCATGACCGATTAGGTCAATTCGTTGATTTGTATTTCATATGTCGCTGAGTGCAGTAGAAGCAGATCAGTTAGAGGAACATATCTCTTATTAACTATAACAGATGAGACACTGACTTCCCCTGTACATGTTTGAGTGAATGCTTATCGTGGTGTTTCATCAGATGTAGAAAAAGCAGTGTGAACAACGAGAAGTGAAACTGTCTATATGATAGGCTATGTTTGAATTCTCATTTACTGTCACTTAGCAGATTCTCTGTTAAGCTGCTGGGCAACATCCTATAACTGTGTCTTCAACTGCCACTGGACCCATGCTCAGTATACTGCTGTACGACTCGGTCTGGGCAATGACTGGTAAGTACATACAACAATCCAAACCTTATTCAAAAGCAGTATATTCAAATTATTATATATTGAAATATTTCCCAATTTCCATAATGACAAAACAGCTCAGACATAAGTAAATGGTAAGTAGACTGCAATTATATAGCGCTTTTCAGACCTGTGGCCGCTCAAACTGCTTTACAGTATTGCCTCACATTCACCCATTCATACACCGACGGCAGTGTCAGCCATACAAGGCGACAGCCAGCGTCAGGAGCAGGTTTCTTGCTCAGGGACACCTCGACACTTAGCTAGGCGGAGCCGGGGATCAAACCAGCAACCTTCCGGTTGTATAGATCATACAGCCTTATATTTTTACATAAATATAATATTTTTATATAAAAATAACTCATTGTCCTTTGTGTTTGACCCATCACCAGTGCTGAAGGTAAGAAGACTTGCCCGTGGGTCAGCAACTCCAGTCAGCACCCTGAACAAGGGTTCCAGTTTGAACTGTCCCACTCCCTCACGCCATACACAGAGGAAACCACCATGATGGAAGTCACCGCTGAGGCCATGAACGACTACTTCTTCCAGAGGACAACCAAGACATTTTATCTCAGGGACATTAGTAAGTTTGCCTCAATTCAGAAGAACCAGAGCTAAATATTTGCAGTAGCCATAAGATTGTACATAAAACATCTTTCTCTACATCTTTGGATGTAGAGAAATGCAATAATAGTAGATTTTCTGACTTTTGCTTTCTCTTAACTTCTCTATAGTTAAACCAGAGAGTCCCCGGATAGTAAAATGTCAGGAAGTGGGTCATAAACTGAATGTGAGCATAGAACCAGCGTCCAGCTGGTCCACGCCTCATAGTTACTTCAAACTTGAGCATGAGATCGAATATGTGTACAGAGACAATGGCGAGGTAAAGTCATTAATTATTAAATTAAACACACACACACACACACACACACACACACACACAAACAGACATTTGCACACAAGCCTTATCTCTCAATGTTTTTTAATTGTGTTTAATCTCTCATTTCAGAAGGGACACTCAACATCTCATCTGATACCGAAGGAGATCAGCAGGTTCAGAGTTCGATCCAGAGACTCCCTGGTGCTCTCAGCTTGGAGTCGATGGACTCCATGGACAAATGTAAACCTTTAATCTGAGTATTCTCACTCTGTCGTGTCCTACATACTTTCTCCTTTCAAGCTTCAACTTCCCCGCACACACATTGACACTTCACTATGCATTCCTCTACTCACGAGGTGCAAATTACTGTGTCTTGTGGCATCACAGAATTAAATCAGAGTGTTACATTTGACTTATTTTATTTAACTTATTTATGGATTATTTGTTATTTATTGAATTATTTATTTATAACAGAACAACATATGTGTATATATATATATATATATGTCTTCTGGCTCTGTCTTCTCTCTGTTTAAATGTATTTCTATGTATTTTACCATTTTCGATTAAAAGTGTTTCCTCATATATATGTTGCTTGTTCATTCGTGTTCATATTTGTTTCCTGGTTCCTCTGTGACAAATGTCACTAGCAGTTGGTTTACTCGGTTTACAAATAGCAATGGCAACTTAGCTATTGCTATGATGAGGCAGATCAGGAGACAATATTTATTGACACTAAATTGAAAGATTGTTTTTTATATAAAATGGCATCACACAGTGCTCTTATCCAGTGTCAGCAAATTATACTGTTTAAGTAATAGATATTTTTTTAAATGCTGTCAAAATCCAAATGTCAGCACCTGCTGAGATCCTGGGCATGATTCCTTCCATGATTATTATGAACAGTATTGATCTTGTGAATAACACAAATATCAACTATATATAATATTGCCAATTCCTCCATTGCCTATATGTGATGCCCTATATGTGTTTGCCAAATAGTATATTGTGATTTCCTGTGAGTATGGGAGGGGCCATGGTCAAAGATATCACTGAGCAATCAGGGGAAAGCAACCAGAGTCTTGGGATTATCTACATTCTACACCGTGCCAAACATTTGTCATCATGGTTTAGTGGAACAAAAGCATGCTGCAGTAAAAAACTCACAAATCCATCGCTTTGCTCTTTAGTGTCTAAGAGCCTAAGTCACCACATAACAAACTCACTCCTGCAAAGAACCCCTGGTTTCTCCAAAATAGCTTGAAGATGATAATTTATCCTTTTAACCATTTATTAATGGGAACTTTATTCTCATTTGCATTTCTCGTTTTCTTTGTGGCAGGTGAAGAAACACAGGCAACACCAAGCAAGATTTACTGTAAAAACAAGTGCAAGAAGGTCAAGCTACAAGGAAAAAAAACGAGGAACTATTGATAACATTTCTTCTAGTGTTTAGTTTATTTGAAGCTCATTCAAATAAGCATCAGTGGATTATCGAAAAAATATATTAATCAACTGGACCATCCTACTTAGTTTTTCTTTTCTCTCTGAATGGGCAGTGTTTAATTGCCAGCCGAAAGGTTCTGGGTTCAAACCCAGAGTCTAAGCTTACCTGTAGGTTTCCTTGAGCATGATGCCTACCTGCTCTGAATCTAAAATTCACTGGCGTTGATGATACATGCTAAGAAGATCCACCCACCGGTTCTGTTCTGAGCTCAGGGTATGGCCTAACAATGACACTTTTCCATTGAACACCATTTTGCATTGAGAGTACCACTGTCTTCACTGTGAATTTTGCATGTATTGAAATGTTCCCTACTACCTTCTATGAGATGCACTATCCCTTGCAAAGATGCCTTTAGAATCATTTTTAAGTGCACAACTCCAAAACTATTTGTGCACTATGACTATACTATACTGTCATTTAATTATGTATTCATTATTTGCATGCATTTTGCATGTACGTCATCTAAAACGTGTATTGTGTGTACATTTCTACTATTGCATTATACTGACTGAATAAAACCAAGAGTCCGGTCTGCGCAGCTGAGGACATTTATTTGGAAAGAGAACGGAAGTGCACTAAACAACACACGCGCGAGATCCGCCCTCTCCCGAGCCAATCGATTTGGAACTAGACACACACACACACACACACACACACACTGTACAATTTGTGAAGGGTTTTAAATGCGCCGTGTTGTTTGTACTCCGTAACGCAACGCGCGCGCCGCCAAATGTCGACACAATGTCCAGGTACGGTCGGACAACTGCGCGGGAGTTTTGGCTCTGGCTTGTTCTCGTGCATTTCCACTTCGTGTCAGGTGAGCGACAGAAACATGGAACACATTGAATGAAGCTCATTATAGTCAGCCGCTTCAGGCATAGGATCCATAGCTGCAATTTGGTTTTTACCGTTTTAGCCAACGTGACCTTCATATCATAACCGATATTGATCGATCTGTTATTCGGACGTTGAAAGGTATATTGGTTGTTGTGCTTGTTGTACGCCACGCGGTCCCAAGCGTTATGGTCTTGTTGCGCTGATGACATTACCATGGACTGGATTTAACGTGTACGATAAATTACCCATTAATAAAAAAAATGTGTCTTCTGCATTCGAGGTCTTGGGCTGAATGAACTGCTTTACTTCCGGGTTATTAGTCCTGAAGATATTGGGTACGTCTTCAGTGCGGCCCCGGCTAAAGACTTCGGGGGAGCTTTTGTGAGTATTGCAGGCCTTAACAGTTGCGATCCAGTTTTGAGTCAGAAGAGTCTGCCGACCAGTATACCTAATGTCTGCTCATGCCTCTCTGTTTGGGTGCTATAGACCTCTTCATATAATGAGATCTTACTTGTGCCAGCTGACCCAATTGATGGCTGCGAACCACTGACGAACAAAGAACTAATTCAGGGACAGGTGATCCTGCTGGAAAGGGGGTACGTGGATGTGATCGCCTCTACAGGGCTCCAGACTGCTTGGTGGCACTGCTGCCACTTTACTTTTTTGACTTTTTTTAATTTATCAAATCAGACGTCAGAGCATCTGTCCACACAGACACAGTGGTAGGACCTTATTAAAATCAGCATTGAGGGACCTAGTTTGGGGGCCTTCGTTGCCAGGGAAGGTGTGAACACCTGAGGCCAAAACTACCAGGCAGGATTTGGGGTTAGTGAGGTAACTTCATGTTTAAACCCTGGGTTTTCAGGGTTGACGTAATAAGTTGATTACCACCGTCATGACACCACTTGTGTGCGTGATTGCGGTTGCTAATAAAGATATCCTGGGTATGTTGAACTTGCAGTATAGGCCTCTGGTTCACCCAGGGACAAAGGGCACGGCCGAATTATAGGGGCTGGCCATCTGCAGCTTCTTGGGATCTCTTGTAAAGGGGACAGGGCAGGAGACTTTTTTAATTTAAGTAACATTCAATAACTTAATAATTTAAGTTATTGAACTCTATGCACTTTAAACAAGAGCGCTTTTATTTTATGATTACTACGCTTTGGTAATACAAATTCATTTTTGCACCCTATTACTGTTTTAAAACATTTTGTACGTACATATAAAATACCCAGTTTTTGTGTGACCAAATTATGTGCTACACTGCCACTAGTGTAAAATGTTAGTCTGGAGCCCTACTATACGTTGTGGAACATTGCTCTAGCACACACACTCTGGATGTACATGCACTATTGTGTATATAATTTGCGGAATTGAGTAAATGAAATGCTAAACAGTAATGTGCAAGGTTGTCTGTTTGGTGGTTACCTAGCTAAACATTGTGTTCTTGTTTTTGTCCGTCGGTTATTCTGTCTGTAATTATTGTCAAATGTTTAATGTAAGCACCTCAACCATGTCCAATTCCTCTATGTATTGAGTCATATTACACACCTCCATGTTTTTTTTAATTTATCTGCTCTCCAGTGGCTGTTCCTTTGTCCACAAGGCCCAACAAGTGGAGGAGGCAGGAGGCAAAGCAGTGCTTATTGCAGATAACGTAGTTGAGAATGACAGTCTGTACCTGGACATGGTCGCTGATGGGAGCACTGCTATGCCAAGCATTCCAGCATTGTTCCTGTTGGGACGTGATGGGTAAGGCGGATATACACACAAGTAGAGCCCAACCGATATATCGGTTTGGCCAATATATCGGCCATTATTTGACTTCTTTGACTACGTGATCGGCAGTTATAGCTGATGCGTCCCGATTTTTAAATAAGTATAAAAAGTAGAGCAGACTGCAAGCTATGCTCAACACTGACTTTTGAATGTGTGGTACACTACATTATACACATAATATCATTTTGTGCGGATGCACATATGTACGTTGGCGCTTGCACCATTTTCATAAACAATCCAGACACACTTGAGTAAAATCAGTTTAACCACTTATTCTATATACACACACAATACAATAATGAAGGAACTGTTACTCATTAACAAATAATGAGTAACCAAAGCTTAGTTACCACAGCCGCTGGCACAAAGCCCTGAAGGCAAACTTCAAAAGGATGGATACGTGCAGAGTGTATCACAGGCGAAACTATTACATTTGATTATATATGTTGGATTACATCTGTGTTGGGTGTGTATTATCCATACAGTCTATGGTATTATCCGTTATATCTCCTTTCATTAGTGCACGAGTGAGTCTGTTGGTCTGACTTATTCTAATAAACAGTAATCCCACAGATTCCTTCTCCTTTGTTAAAGTGGTGTTTAATTGATTCCACGTTCCTTTACAGTCTTCCTTTATGTCTAAACTTATTGACACGGTCAGAAAACCGTGTGGCTCTTAAGTAGTCTAAACTAAACTCCATAGTACTCTGTGTTTACATGACGGCAAGTCTTTACTTAAAGGCACACAAATAAGAATAACTCGCAAATAACGCAGCGCTAA
>OOFB01028959.1:6879-17237 GCA_900323305.1 Trachyrincus murrayi
TGTGGTTTGTCGTGTGTGTGTGTGTCTGTGGAGGGGGGGGGGGGGGGGGGGGGGGGGGTGGGGGCTCTCCTAATTTGAGTAGTTTCTGCCTTTTTTGCTCGAGATGTTAAGCAGTCGGAACTTCGCTGCAGCCTCGTCTGGCCGTCTATCTATCGCTGTCTGTTACAGTCTGGCCGTCTATCTATCGCTGTCTGTTACAGTCGGGCTCGTCTGGCCGTCTATCTATCGCTGTCTGTTACAGTCTGGCCGTCTATCTATCGCTGTCTGTTACAGTCTGGCCGTCTATCTATCGCTGTCTGTTACAGTCGGGCTCGTCTGGCCGTCTATCTATCGCTGTCTGTTACAGTCTGGCCATCTATCTATCGCTGTCTGTTACAGTCTGGCCATCTATCTATCGCTGTCTGTTACAGTCTGGCCATCTATCTATCGCTGTCTGTTACAGTCGGGCTCGTCTGGCCGTCTATCTATCGCTGTCTGTTACAGTCGGGGATTTTCACCACCCCCGCGTTAAGCTACACTGCTGCTCATTCATCCACTCCCTGTGTGTGTGTGTGTGTGTGTGTGTGTGTGTGTGTGTGTGTGTGTGTGTGTGTGTGTCAGTTAGGGCTGCCCCCAGCGGGCATGGTTTTAGGATCGGCGTGGGAACCCAGAGCAGGACTAAGAGGAGCACTATACTCTATAATGTACTGCATGTTACCCAAGGGGCAGCTGTCCATCAAAGGGCGTGGGCGTGTGTGTGTGTGTGTGTGTGTGTGTGTGTGTGTGTGTGTGTGTGTGTGTGTGAGAGAGTGATAAGTAACAGATGTATAGCGCAGACATTGTGGTATTGATTTGCATAACGGCTATATTATGGGATTGTGAGTCCCTACCACAGCGTTTAATGTTTTTTTTCTTTTTTTCTTTGGTTGTAATGATCTATTAATCATGACGGTTGACTATAAATTATTTTGAAAGTAAATCATATCTGATTTATCCGATTGGAATTTCAGTTTGGCAGCCCAGTTTGGCCTCGGGGCCTCCGGTTGTCTCATGTTGGTGCAATGAGGTCACACTTCCTTCAGCACTGCATTGGTTCTCATGATGTCTACACAACATTGTGTCTTAAAGTGATGGACAACAGGATCTAAACATGTAAAATAACCATTTTTGTATCCACTACACACCTACCGAATATCTTGTCTGGAAAATTACTAATTACGGATTACGGATTTAAATTACAGATTTCTGTTGTCCATCACTTTACATGTTGATGACGGGTCTGATCGTAAACCTTGACGTGTGTTGTGTGTGTGTGTGTGTGTGTGTGTGTGTGTGTGTGTGTGTGCGCGCGCGTGTGCGTGTGCGCTCACAGGGACGCTGTGCATGGACAAGCCGCAGGCTCCCAAGGCCTTGCTTGTGATGGTGAACTCTGACGTCAGGGAGGTCGGCCGTGACCCCCAGGGGGGCGTGACCCTGGAGCCCCAGGTGAGGTGCATGCTCCAGTGGGCGGCGGCCTCCATGGCTGAGCTGCCCCAGGTGCAGCTGGGCGCCGACGGAGACATCCAGCAGGTGAGTTGGGCCATCTGTATTATGTTATTAGTTCGTTATTAGTTATTATGTTACTAACAATACGCCTGGGAATCCCGGTCACGCTCACTTTTACGTGTGTGTGAATCAGAATCTTGCACACACACCATGTAAGCTTTCACATACAATTCATTTTCTGTGGTGTATTGTATTGGTGTTGTACAGAAATACAAGATACAAAAATTCCCAAACTACAAGATACAAAAAAACTAAAATGACTGTACAGGATATATAAAATAAAAATGCTATTTAAAAATGTATACAAAATATATAACATGAAATGAAATGTGTCTCTGCAAATGGAAAAGTGGTTGAGGGGGTAGAGGGCCGGTGACTCTTCATTTTCACATACATTTTAGATTTTATACGCATCTTTGTATGTATTTTTGTCAATTTGTGCCTCACAATCTTCCTGACAAATCCCGGCGTGCTGCTCCACACAGCTGCGGGCCGTGGTCCGCCGGCTCCGGGAGCGGGACTGCCGAGTGGGGGAGCTGCTGCAGGCCCTGCTGCGCTACTGTGAAGAGGTCCAGGGGCGGAGCCAGTGCCAGGCTGCTGCCCCGCCCAGAGAGATGCTCTCCCTGCCCCAGTACACCACGCCCCTCTTCCAGTGGCTGCTGGAGCACTTTTAGCCTCTCTCTCTCTCTCTCTCTCTCTCTCTCTCTCTCCCCTTCTCTCCCCTGTCCTTTCCTTATCTTAACCCCCCTCCCAGTCACACCTGCTCTGTGTATGCGAGCCCTCGCTGCTGCTTATTGGTCTTCACTGCTGTTGAACCCCCCCCCCCCACACACACACACACACACACACACACACACACACCTGTCCATATAAACTGAGAAACCCCTCTCGCTAGTATCTCCTATAGGGCTTCATACCATGCTGCTGTCACTAGAGGGCGCCATGCAGATGGCATGAAGAAATCTGCTCATAGCTGTGTGTGTGTGTGTGTGTGTGTGTGCGTGTGCGTGTGCGTGTGCGCCTGCGTGATTTGCACTGTACTGTGACCAGCAGTAATTCCTTTTTCCACCCTCCACTTTAGTCTTCAGAGCTTTGTTTATGCTTGGTATTAGCCTCCGTTGACTTGATTTGGTGACCGACGTCGGAAACGCCGAAGCCTTGGTCGAAACCTTTTTCATGTTTCTTGCTAATCTTGTTTTATTGCTACAGAAAGAAAGGGGGAGAGAGAGAGAGAGAGAGAGAGACAGGGAGCAGCCCAGCCCCTGTTCCAGCAGACACGGGGTAGAGGGAGTGTGCCGGGGAAGGCAGTTTTGAGTCAAGAGAATGTGTTTTGTGTTAGGGAATCCCCACAGCTGCTGGGTGATGTCAAAGCCACAGTTCACCTCTGCGGCGGTGTTTCCACATGCTAAAGGGACCAACCTCACACACACATGTACGCACACACACACACACACACACACACACGCACGCACCACACCGACACACCCTTAACGTTATTACTGCCAGAAGGCATTCAAACCGCCTGAAATCACAATCGAGCAAATTGTATTCAATTGCTGTCCTCGTCCCCGTCGTGATTGCTTGTCATTCATGATTTATTCCAGTTTTCCAGCTCTCTCTGGCACTGAATCACAGCAGATATGTGGTATTGAAACACTTAGATTTGTCAGATTAGGGGAATAGATATATCAGTGTTAACCCTCAGATCATACAGAGCCATATGCATATTATCTAGATGCTATAGCGCAGGCTGTTTGGCTGCACGCTTCTTCATGTCAGTATTAGTGTGCGACATATCCTGGGCTCAAGATATAATTAATAGTGAACTTAACCTCGTTGGTTAACGAGGTTAACGAGGTGAACGAGGATAACAAGGTATTGTATTTCCGTAGTTTGGGAATTCTTCAATGGGGCTTTTCATTTTGGCATATATGTAAGGATGTCTTGAACATGACGTATGCCCAGTTAAACTTGAAATGCTGCTCGGTGTTATGAAGCCATGGTTTCTGTGGCGTAATCTCTTGCCAAATGAAGCCAGGACAGTGACTATCATCTTGCGTCTGCTCATGAGGTGTGTGTGTGTGTGTGTGTGTGTGTGTGTGTGTGTTGGGGTGGAGCCCCTGTGTACAGTGTTAAGGAAGGATCCACTGACGCAGATGAAATTAACCGCAGATCTTCAATGAATGGCCAAATCTTGTTAGCCACGCCTCCAGACCACCGGTAACGCACTACGCACAGCGCAACCCCACGGTGATCCCGCCCCCGCCCTCCTCACCCACGCTCCGCACGTCAGCGTGTGCCATTAAATATTCCTGCCTATCACAACTTCTTCTTCTCTGCAGTGTCTCTCCCAGGCCCTCTGAACACACACACACACACATGCCCAGGTTACTCATCAGTTCCCTTGTAAAGAACCCCCCGTGTGCTCACACTGACACCGCTGCTGACGCTTCAACAGTCTGCTTCCTCAATGATTAACAACAAGGGAGGAGTGAAAGCTGTGGGCTCTCCCTCCTTCTCCCTCTCTCCCTCTCTCTCCCTCTCTCCCTCTCTCTCCCTCCATCTCCCTCTCACTCTCTCCTCCGCCTCCCTCTCTCTCCCTCCTTCTCCCTCTCTCTCCCCCCCTCTTCCCTCCCCCCCCCTCCCCCTCTCTATCTCTCCATCTCTTCCCTCTCTACTACTTTCATTCTGCTCAGAAGGTGACACAGAAGTAGCTGTTTTGACAAAACTGCAATATCTACAGACACACACACACACACACACACACACACACACACACACACACACACACACATACACACACCATCTTCCTAGCGTTCAGCTGTGGATCATATTTAACCTGCATGGCTGAGTCTTTGAAATCGGACTCCTTCTGTGGGCTGAATATCGTTGACTAAATGTACCTGGCTACCGTGTCCCCCCCCCCCCCACCCTACCTAACAGTATATACTACAGGCCTCTAATGATACCATGTCTAGTATCGCAAAAAAAAAATACAATTCCATGCTGCCAAAAATGTTCTAATTGTTCACAGCAGTTAATCCTGTACCGTGTGTTTACAAGCTACAAATATATACATATATATAATATATAATATATGTCACATCAGCGCCTGCTGAAAGTAAATGCATTAACGAACGTCCAGTTTATACCTGAAGACAGTGTTTCTAAGAAGGAAAATGGCCGTGTTTTGAGAAGCGAGAGATGCACACACACCCGTGTTTCTTGGTTTACATTTTAAACATTTAAAATAGAAAATATACAAACAACTAAGAATGTATTGAGAGTGAGAGCACGCCGTGGTCTGCAGGTCCTCTGCAGGCGAGATTGTACAAAACGTTGGGTCATTTGGGAGGGGGTGATGTGACTCCTCCAGGGCATTCCTGCTTCACCTCTCTCCTTGTACTTACACTTTCTTCTCTTTCCAGGTGACCTATAAACGCTATCTTGTGTTGGTCATTTCTTTTTTTTTCAAATGAAATCGACGCCTGTTCCTGCAGAGAAACGATTCTCAGTTGTAGTAGACACTTAGTCTTTGTTCAATATTTTGTTCTGGTGGTTTCGGCATTAATTTCGTTCCTATCTCTTTACCTGCACACAGGCAGACGTCACTTCACTTCCTTTTATGTTTCTCGCTTCCTTGTAACATTTTGCCAAATAAAATATTTAATAATTTATGTAAGTTGTATAATGGTGAGTATACTACTTGTTCCCCTAGTGGCAATGCTGAATAGTTTACACATGCTTAGCTTGATATCGAAGCACTAAATATGTCATTGTTAAAGCGATGTGTGACAATAAAGCTTTTACATGTGGTCTGAAGACATTTTTTCATTGCCTTTGACTTTCTGCTGCGGCCACACATATAGTTTTGCAACACCGAATGCTTAAAACAACTGTAGTTGAACCGAAACCAAATCTGAAAAGCATGGCGTCCTTCATAGAGGATGCATTGGAATATAAAGCCTGGCAGAGCGTTTAACTGAGCTGACCTTTTGCAATGGTTTTGAAGAATCTGAGTGGTTATTTCTTGAAAACTTTATTTCAACATAGCACAGCATAGTTATTATGTATCCCCAGGATATCATATAATGAATATCTGACCAATGTTTGATTTTGCATGTCCCTTCACTGGAGCAACTCTATAATTTTCTCTTCAGGACTTCCTCAACAGAGAACCCTGTCTTTGCTAGACTTGCTCATGGGCAAGTGTCCCCTGTCCATCAGCTCTGACTCCACCACAAAGTCTTACATTAAAATGTAAGACTTTCTGTTGTTTTTGTATTATTATCCCTCCCTGCAAAGGAGCCCCTTAAAGCAGTCATAGCATTTCTGCCAACTGCCAAATTCCTCCAACTCCAAACCCATTAAACAGTCAACATCATTTCAACGTGGCTCTCTGCTACACGTACCAAAGGAAACCGAAGAGATTTGTCTTATTTATTAAAGCCAAAGCTCTTTGTCTTCGCAACACTGTCACTGTCATGGTTATTAGTTTTTTCCTTGATACTTCGGCACAAAACAACCATTGTTGCCAAAGGACATGATTACATGATGCGTGTAATTTGGTAATGCTTAGTGACGGCCTGTCAGCGTTCTGCCCTGTGAGCCCCGAATGAATGGAGGTGTCTGTCTCACGCACGGAGGGGCCAGAGAGGAGGGCAGACTGGTAATTGCAGACTATTACAGTGATACAGGAGCTGAGTAATGTGTCGCAAAAGCTCATCTCCAAAAGCTCGACGCAGGCGGGGCGAAGCACGCCGGCAGACAACGGAATCAAAGAGGCGACCTGTCTGTCTGACGTCACGTCCCAAGTCCCACCATAGACGAGGGCGTCGGGGCGGAAGGAGACAGGAGGTGATGTCTGAATACAATAGCGGTGGTACCCGGGGCGACGAGCGTTTCCTTTGAGCAAGCTGCTCCAGACCTGCTGCGCCCATGAACCTCTAGCATCCGAGTGAGGTGGATGTTAGAGGTGGATGCAGAGGTGGATGTTAGAGGTGGATGCTAGAGGTGGATGCTAGAGGCAGCCTGCAGGACAGACCCCCCAGCTGCAGACCTCCGGGCCTCGGCCACTGTGGTGTGTAGATACCGTGAGGAGATCTGTTATCTGTTGAATGGAATATGTATTTTACAGTGGCTGGGATAATTCAAATACAATACGATTATCCGTTACCTAATTATCATTTAATTACTACATAGACATGTATAAAAGTGGCTGTGATAATTAAAATACAATACGATTACCTAATTATCATGTAATTACTACATAGACCTGGAGGAAAGTATACAGCAGCCCCATTATGGTTGACATTTCCCATCAAACCAACAGTTATGACTGAAGTACATTGTTACAATAATATTAAGATACAGTTGTATTAATAAGAACAATTTATTAATACAACTCGGATTGTTATGCTTATTATGGCAAAAAGGTATTGCAAGTAGCCTGCGGTTAAACCTACAACCCGTGCAATGACACAATAATGACTATGATATTCATTATGTTGTTGCCAACATCAATTTATGCTCAGAGGAATGTCTGTCGACACGCTGAAAAACAGTACACTAACCCTAACCCTAACCCTAACCCACACACACACACACACACACACACACACACACACACACACACACACAGGCTATACACATAAACAATAATAATAATAACCTTTATTTATACAGCACTTTTTTTAAACAAGGTTCACAAAGTGCTTTACAAAGAACAAAAAAATGGACCAAATACAGAATACAGAAAACAAATATCCAAATAAAAGCAGAAAAACAACACAGTAAAAGCAAACCACAGATTGTATTGTGGCAGATTCAAAGGCAGAACATGGCAGCATCAATAAAGGCCCATATATTTGACACAGCAGTCTAGCGTTATGTTTATAATGACGAAGATCATCAGGCTGGCAGCGCTGGAGGATGGAAACACACCACCAATTACCACCCCCGGTCTGCTCTGCACAGATTACAATGGCTTTACCGCCCCTCCCTCGCTCTCCCTCTCCCTCTCCCTCTCCCTCTCTCTCTGACATCAGAGAGAGAAACCCCCCCACCACGGCGATGTGATTCAAAGGAGGATGACATCACTTCCTCGGGCCGCTCACCCGGCAACAAACGACGGGTTGTTGGGAGAGTCCATAGCGGCAACAGCAGCGCAAGAAAGAGTTGTTAGGGGAGGCGGAATCCATGACATACAAGCCTTTGTGTTGTAAAGCTACAGGGGAAAACCAGCTGCATCATCATCTCCATCATCATCATCTCAGCCAGGCTTTTGTTGTGTGTGTGTGTGTGTGTGTGTGTGTGTGTGTGGGGCGGAGGACAGTCCTTGTGTGTTTCCAGCGTTGTCTTGTAGGCTCCCGAACACCGTCCCACCCAGACAGACTATTAGGTGTGAGCGCTCTCACAGACACAAGGGGTCAGAGGTCGACGCCAAACGTCCGGCTGGCTGGGGCGCCAGTGTAAGAATGTTATGTGAGAAGAATTACGTCAAATCAATGAGGGAATAACGTTGACATGCGGGCTGGGAGGTCCGAAACCAGAGATGCACTGTTTGTTAAGTTAAGTTAAGTTAAGTTTAGGGTAGCCAGATGTTGAACTAGCCTGTTAAATCAATACATATGTTCAAAGGGGAACATACAGTGACTGGAATGGTTTTACTGTTGTTGTTGTTGTTGTTGTTGTTGTTTATTATTAAAAAGGCATTCTAGTCCTGTCTACACCTACAGACGAATGCATTTTATTGTGTATTTCTTACAACAACAAGATATCAGTTATCCCTCACACATTGGAAATGTGTTCTATTATGTCTGCGTTCGTGGATGCTATCAGACGCCCTTTTCCAAATGTTTTCGCTAACGCCATGGCAACAGGGTGCCGATTGTGACGAACTCCCTTCATCCTGTTGACTTTATGAGCAACATGTGAGCCCGCGACGGATGGCAGATCCCACGCCCCCACCGCTGTGGACACGCTCCTTCACACACACATCCCTCACAACATGAGAGGGCACCCTGGCCTGCGGCTAGTGCTTCTATTAGCTTAGCCTGTTTCACAGAGCAACCGCACTGAGGACTGTCACAACCACACAGTTAGCCAGCGGTTGGCAACCATTCATATTTCCAACTGGCTCAGAGGTGTGGTGGGCACACTGTTGTTTTGCCTGTGTGTGTGTGTGTATGTGTGTGTGTGTGTGTGTGTGTGCGTGCGTGCACCTGTCAACCTAGGTGTAGCAGTTTTCCCTGCTACATGCCACTACAGTGGCTTTTCAGGGCTTCTCCAACAGCAGGACACAGGCAGATGATGTTAAACCTGTTTATTGCAGAGTTTGAGATAGTTTGAACAGGCAGAGCAGGCGGTACATGCTGGCATGCTAGCGCTCCTCCTGAGTGTGTGTGTGGTGGCTGGTTTAACCTGTGGGCCCTGATTGGCCAATGCCCCACAGGTGTGCAGCCTCACCCAGCAGCCCCAGAGTCTAATCAGCCTGACTCGGACCAGGTGAGGCTGCTTAAACCAGCCACCAACAACACACACTCCACACTATGTTTAAAAAAGGTGTGTGTGTGTGTGTGCGCGTGTGTGGAGGGGTATTCTACGGACCATCCCGGATCCCGACCTAGAGTCCTAGCATTGGCACTATGGAGGGGGTGGGGACAGGGGGGTTGCAGAAGCGAACGGGTTGAGGGGAGCTGTGAGCGGGAGCAGCTGAATCGTGTCTAAATAGTTTATCTGGCAGCCGAGGACTGAGACGAGGAAGAGGGGACCTCTCTGGTAGGGAGGTCTGAGTCAAGAGGGTTCACTGTGTTCTGTTTCTCAACTGAAGAGCTCTGTTTTGACTGCGCTGCGATTTTGAAAAACAGCAGATGGGGCTCAGGGTGGACCGGGGGAGCGGCGTGGTAAATAACACGAGCTGGTTCTGATTTGACAGTCACTAACTTGTGTGTTTGACTCACAAAATCAACAGCGCTTCCCATGGCTGACTCTCAGGGCCGGCAGGCACAGGTTTTCTTCGGAGAAATGAAAACACTGGCGCATTCTGCCGACGTTTCTGAGGCGATATGGCGATAATCACAACACGATGCGTAACACCGCGGCCATGTTGTGTCTCTTCTCTGGGCTCGCCTCTCTTGCGTTGTGCACGGGGTGTGTAGGTGCAGGCGAGTGTGTGTGTGTGTGTGTGTGTGTGTGTGCATAAGAGCCATGTGAGTAAGGAGGAACCTCTTAATGTTGTTAAGGGTGCTTCCCTACGCAACACGCCCCCACCTCCCCTCCCAGCCTGACTAAGACCACCGTGGTCAGCATCCAACAGGCCTGTGCTTGCTCAATGATGCCCCGGAGGACAGGCGAGACAGAGGTCAGAGAGAGAGAGAGAGAGAGAGAGAGAGAGAGAGAGAGAGAGAGAGAGAGCTGCACAATATCAATGACAATCGTCATTGTCAGTATTTTATTCCTCACTCTCTCCTTCCTGACTCCACTGCCCTCAGAGCGACGGGGAGGTGGATTTTCTCACGGTTCTCACGAGACCAACAGAAACATTGTTCCTCGGTGGGTCACTCAAAACACGGAGCTTGCCCACACACACCTTTTTGACTTGCATGTAAAGAAGGCCCAATGGGAAATGGGATCAAACCACCCCACACAGCCACAACCTCAGTGGCGCACACACACACACACACACACACACACACACACACACACACACACACACACACACACACACACACACACACTGTACACACACTTTGACACACTTCAGCCTCTGGGTTGCCCTGTGCTTTCCATTCGTCACTGAAACCGACAAATCCAGACGAAAACGCTTTTTCGTA
>OOFB01028973.1:23500-68677 GCA_900323305.1 Trachyrincus murrayi
ACACAGAGAGGCTGAGGAGGAGAACACAGAGAGACAGTGAGAGAGTGAGTGTGTGTGTGTGTGTGTGTGTGTGTGTGTAAGAGAGTGTGTGTGTAAGAGAGTGTGTGTAAGAGTGTGTGTGTGTATATATGTGTACTGTATGTGTGTGTGTGTGTGTGTGTGTATATATGTGTACTGTATGTGTGTGTGTGTGTGTGTGTGTGTGTGTGTGTGTGTGTGTGTGCGTGCGCGTGTGCCCGCGTCTCCACCAGGGGTACCTGGGATGTCGTAGAAGGAGGGCAGGGGCTTGGCGCTGAGGTTGATGGTGGCTGACCTCTTCCTCATCTGCTCCACCAGCACCTTCCGCTCCTCCTCCCGCAGCAGCTCCATGAACAGCTTGTGGGACGACACCACGAACACCAGGGGGAGCTCCTCCAGGCTCTCGCACAGAGTCCTGGCCGAGGAGGAACGGAGACATTGGTTCATTATGAGTCTCTCAAGGGGAGGTACTACAGAATGAAAAATAACTGAATACACAAAAATATACAACTTTTTTGTATTGTGACTTTTTGTTTTCTTTGCTTACTTCATGAAGGTGGCCATGTTCCGTCGAGACGTCTCGGAGGGGCGGTCCTTCTCCAGGGACCGTGTGCACACCTGCATGGTATGGACATGTCATGGTTTTAATGTGCACTGCCTACAAAATCAACTGTTTTAAATAAAACAAATATTTTTACTAGAGTTCCACGAGAGGCTGCTAATGGGAAAACGTACATACCGCAGGTTATATTATGTAATACTACAGATGTTGCGGTCCTACCTCCAGGATGAAGTCGACCAGTCGCTTGCTGGGCTTCAGGAGCAGCTGATGGAAGCGCACGCTAAGCCCCTCCCCTTGCAGCGCATCCCGCACAGCGTTACAAACGCACAGCTGGTGGCACACGTCGTCCAGACCCCGCTCCCTGAGAACACAAACAAACGACACATAACTAGCTGGTTAAGGAGTGACGTCGTTGACAGTTGACTCAAAATGTTACAAAATATTGTTCATATTAAGGATTCATCCCATTTGGTTTTGCACAGAAGAGTATTTGGTAGTTTTGAGTGTATTTAAGAGTATTTGGTAGTTTTGAGTGTATTGTTTAGTGGTATTATTTAGTGGAGGCGGTCTCACCCTTGCTGGGCTTTATGCAGGAACTCTCGGAGCACAGACTGTCTGAAGTGGTTTGGTAAAGTTTGGCTGGTGTTGTCCTTGATGAACGCCTCCACGAGAGCCTGGTGGAGAGAGAGAGGTAGGTTGTGGATACAAACCATTGGGCCTTTATACTTTTAAATCAAAGATGCACTGTCTATGCATCTATAGCAATCTCCCACGACCCCACATGGGGTCCCGACCCACAGGTGGGGAAATGCTACTACAATGACATCAGCACAGCATCTGTTCGGACCTGGTGGTTGTGAGTTCTGATGAGGCTATTGATCTGGCCGTAGGGCGTTGCCGTGGCGTCGGTGGGGCCCAGGGTTCCGGTGAGGGCCCGGCAAGCGTTCCAGTAGCCGGCCAATCGCTTCTCATCCAGGTGAACGTGGAGGGAGGAGCCAAGCTAAACCACACCCAAAATAAATGAGAGTAGCTCTTAGCAATGGTGTTTAACATGGGAACAATTAATACATTCTGAACTCTAGAGATACTAGGAGAATTCCCTTTAAGGTAACACAAGCAGAATGATTTTCCTATTTCTTTCAACAACTGACGTTTTGAAGATCAAGAGTGTCATAGTGTCATACCTTGTGAAAGAGGTCCCTGGTCTGTCTGAAGTGCTCCTTGGCATTCTCGTACGCTCCCTGGTCAGTACAGCCCTGCTGGAAGTAGATGCCTCCCAGGTCGTAGTGAACCTTGAACACACACACACAAGTTGACATCGTTTTAAAGTCACCGCCAGTAGAAGTTACGTTTGTTAAGACACTGTAAGTGATTGTTCAAATGTAATTATCGAAAAATAAAAATGTTGGTAGTTCTACTCCAATATATATATATATATATATATATATATAAAATAAAAAATTTTAAAGCTTTGAAAACGTCCTCTAATACTCAAAAGTACAGTAACGATTTACAATTCAAATAAAAGCATACACACGTCAGCATTTTAAAAACAGTTTAAAGCAGCACTATCGCACGAAATACGCTCAGCGGTCTGGCGGCCACGAGCCCCGCCCACCTGGCAGTGCAGCTCGTGGGCGCTGATGCGGAGCCCCGCGGTGGACGCCTCCGTCTCGCCGTTGGCGGTGCCGGCCGTGTCGGCGCCCAGCAGGTCCAGCGTGCGCACGTTGTGCACGTAGAAGTCCTTCTGGAGCCGCAGGGCGCCCTCCAACACGCTGATGGAGTCTGCCGACTGTTCCTTCAGCTGCCACGGCAACAGCAAACAAACAACAACAATTAATTGTTAAAGTCCTCAAGTCTCAGTAGTGGGGTGGCAATGGTGTGAGTCAACATTTCGAGGACATTTTGGGCGATTTCGGGGCTTTCGATGTGCAGTGAACAGATTTATTTGAATCCTGAGTTTCTTTAAGATGAACTTTTTACCATTTACTCTAGTGTAAGTAGTTTTTGAGTTTTGCACGCTCACCACAATGAGGATATTTTCTGTCATCTCCTTCTCCTGCTGGACAATATTTAACCTAGGGAAGAGAAACGGCAAGAGAAATGTACAACGTTATCATGTGTGCGTTCCCTATACGTTTGTCTGCATCATCTTCTGTTTGCAGAAGCTATCAGAGTATGCCAAAGTCATTTCACCACACGTTCTACTTGTACACCAAGTACAGTATGTGACAAAGCAACAAGGAGCCTGCGAAAAACCTACATGTTCATCTGATGGGGTCCAGGTTTGGTCTGCTTCTCCGGGAAGCTGCTGAGCACGATGGTTCTGATGGCCCTTCAGAACCACAACAAACACACAGACACCGGATATAGAAACATTTCTCTGTTGCTTTTGTTGAGCAACAGAGAAATTAAACAAAACCAATAAACAGTTTTTTTGTAACATACTTAATTGTTTGAATTGAACGCCTTTCCTAACAAATAAAAACAAGTTAGTACACCTCTAATGATGCCTATTGCGATCTTTCGAAACAAAATAAAAAACATAACGCTACACCATGATGCATTTATGAGCAGGTAGGGGTTACGCAGCTTGCTCAAGGACGCCTACAAACAAACAAGTCAGCGCTATACTGTACAGTAGAAATAGCCAATAATCGATCAATAAGACGGTGACCAGTTAAAAGGGCGGGGTTCCGCGGGACCCACCAGCGGTTGTAGATGAGCACGGCCATGGCGGTGGTGGGGGGCAGGGTGGAGAGGTCCAGGTCTACGTGTTTCACCCCCGGGGGGACCTTGCTCACACACAGCAGCTCGTTCAGCAGCATGTTGAGCACCGGGATACTCAGGCTGACAGGGAGACGGATGGAGATGAACACACACACACACACACACACACACACACACACACACACACACACACACACACACACACACACACACACACACACACACACACACACACACAATATGATGAAAACTAATAATAGTAATATTAACTTTCATTTTGAGTGCCTTTCATGAAACCCCAAGGTCAAAAAACAAAGGCATACAGCAGTTAACATTTAGCATTGTGGTCCATAGGCCTGGATAAAAAGTTGGGTTTTTGGTCATAATCAGATCACATTTTAGATTTCCTGCTACAATGATGTTTACATTTTCTTCAGGTATATCTACTTTTTCGGCATTCCCTTTGAGAGTAAAATAAACGCGCACACACACACACACACACACATGCACGCACACACACACACACACACACACACACCTACACCTACCCTTTCTCCAGCAGGTCCAGGTCCCATCTCATGTGGGCTGCTATCTTGAGCGCCAGCAGCTTGAGCGTGCGGTTCCTGCGGTTGTCCACCGGGGGCTGGACCTGGTTCTGCTCGTTCACCGACGGCTTGGACGCCTGCTCCAGGAACTGGACGATCAGCTGTGCCGCAGTGGGGTCTGTGGAGGAACACGTATTGAACAAAAATATATAATACTGAACAAAAACCACTATGTACGCACCCCATAAGCACTGACTGCAGTATGGATGAGAGAAAATCCATAGTTAACCATTGTTATAGTGCTTTAATGCACTGTGTCCTCATAAGGGAAACTGGGTTACCCTGACATAAAAAAACAACCTTTTGAGCTCTCTCTAAAAGTCTATGGAGTGAAGTTTACAATGAAAATCATACCGGCATTAACAGATCTACACTCTAAATTAGATTTTACTAAATTAAGGGCAGGATAGTGGAGTGGCTAGGGTGTTCAACTCCCAAAGGCCAAAAAGATCCTGGGTTCGATACCCATTGTACTCAACCTACCTGTAGCCAAGATGCCCTAAACCCCTAAATGCTCCTGAATAACATGCATCCACAGTCCCTGTAAGTCACTTTGGATAAAAGCACCTTCTACATGACTCCATAGTAAAGTAACAAGCCCGGCATCAAATATAAAACTCCCTCCTAGAGACCGACGAGAGTGTCAGAGCAGCGCTGACCCGGGTTGGCCTTGTGGAGGTGTGTCTCCAGCAGGCTTCCGTCCAGCAGGAACTCAAACCAGGAAGTCTGGACCGGAGAACTGGGCCGGCATCCAGGGGCGGCCCCGAACCGCTCCACTGCCTCCGTGCTCATTTTGCCCTGGGGTCAGACATTCACAACATCATATATATTATACATTCTCTTAACACTGGGCTGCTCCCTACCCCTTAAACTCAATGGTCGTCAGGCATGAGGGTGTGTCTTCCACAAGCCCACCCATGCATATGCACGTCATGTAGAGTCTGTACTATTCCCAGTTCCAGAGGTGCCGAGCTAAACCTCCCACGTCTCTGGTCTCACAATGATGGGCGGCAGACCAGTTCAGGGACCTTTCTGGAATCAGGGATCAATGTATTGTACTTGAATTCTAATTGTGAGAACTGTAAAGTAACCAAAGGGTGAAGCGAGATGGCAAATGAAGGAGGGGGGGGGGGCTCTATGTGTGATTTATAAACTCATGGAAAGTGATGGAAATGATTAGTGCCCTCCTCCTTGTGAGTGGAAGTAAACAACCAGCTGACAGCACATAAGCATGCATGTAACCCGGCTAATAGATGCCATTCAACATACCCAACGGAATATATGTGAAGACGATGCCCGAGGTATATAATAATATAATAATCTCAGTCCACACAATAGAAAGATATATTAACTAACTCATGTCTTGGCTCCTCTCAATATCACGAGCATCCTTTCCTTCATAGGCTTAATGCGGCTGGTTTACATCAAGGTGTGCATTAATTAACTTCTTTTTTTTTTGTCACGGAGACACATCGCGTATCTTACCTCAATGATTGGATAGTTAAGCTGCTAAAAAAAATTAATGCAAGAAACGTACACAAACATTCGTAATAGAATTGAATCGCCGGACTGTTGTGTTCTCACATCGTTCCTCCTCTTCATCTCCGCTGACTTTCCGCTTCCGCCGCGTCACCAGGGTGAGCCACGCTGCGCTCCATTTGCGCATACTTTATGCGCAAATGCCGCGCTGCGCTCCATTTGCGCATATTTTATGCGCAAATGGCTGCAAAGAAGTGTGTGAGTGTATAATATAGAAACCATACATTTACTTTGTAATGTTTTATTGGGAACAGGTTAATGACATTTAAATCACTGCACTTCACCACCCGTCGCAATTGTTATTTTTTAATCTAGGGTGAAAATATTATTTAAATTAATCTAATTGCATAGTGGGCTACATTCAGAAAGCCAAGTGAATGTAATCTCAACAATATTCTGGAAAATAATGTGTTTATCCACTCGGCCTGCATCAATTAACTTTTTGGTTTTGTTCTTGTATGCAAATTTCAATAGTTTTTTTGATTAAAATTTACTTTTTATTTCTTGTATAGTATTGTCATAACATGTCATCTTGGCAAACGCTAAATAAAAGTTACATTAAAAGATAAACTTATTATAAATGAAAAGGAAAAAAAAATATGTTGAGGTTGTGAATCAGAATCTATGGCATGATCCAAAGATTAGCATAATCTAATAATGGACATCTAGCTGAATACCGGAATAACTTCTGGTTCTGGTCTTAGTACCTCCGACATTGTGTGCACCACACCCTTTACAAACATGTTAAAACGTTCTAGTACAACACAGAAACTTCTTGGACTCTTCTTAACAACACTCAGTTCTAACAGTAAGCTCAACATGCAATAGGTGGAAAACAGTGACAGTTGGAATCTTGACAACCAATAAGATGTCTCCTAGACTTCTGACAAGAACAGGGCTACACAAAACAGACAGTGACAGCCGACATTTTCTCTGTCCTCCTTCAAGGAAAGTCGTCCTTGTACAAAAATGCATTGCTTTGGACCACACCTCTTAAAAACCTCTTTATTCACATTAATAATCTGAGTTAAAGTGTCTTTAAATGATCTGTGGCAATCCCAGGCCTTTGAAAACATAATTACAAAACAAACACCGAGAGCACATTTAGGAGTCACATTGAGAATCGGAGGATGAGGATGATTTTTCAGCGAGAGCCGAGTGGGCAGAGAACTATAACCTTGCATGGATGCCTCGTGTCACCACATCATCAAAACACAACGCTCACAGGAATGTAAAGACAAGAGTGGCGAAACAGCTAAGAACAGTAACGGGACTCATTTGTACACTGACGGTTGAATGAACAAATTAATAACACCAAGAGGGTGAATAACAGAGAGTATACTCGTTGATCTCTTCCACACAAGCAGGTCGGTCATTGGACACAATAAAATCTGCACTCCCAAACTTTTAAAACCCAGACGTTCAGTTTATTTGACTGGCAGCGAGGATGCGTAAAAGTCAAGTAAGAGCTTTAGAGCCAGATATCTGGTCTGGTGGGCTGGGGGTGGAGCAGCGGTTTGTTTAAAATACGTCGGCTTAATCTGAGCTCTAGTGTCGTCATCATCCGTCCACGGGTCTCCAGATTAAAGAAGGGCCTTGAGCGCGACCTTTCACACAGGAAGTGAAACACCGAGAGTGGAGAAACAGAGAGGGGGGGGGGATCAGTACTGGAAGGAGATGACTGTATTGACCCGGTAGATGTGGTACGAGCGGTTCCAGAACACGCGGGTGAAGTAGTTGGTGTAGGGCGAGTAGTTGAGCTTGATCTCGCTGCAGAAGCGACCATGCTTGGAGTAGGAGTAGATCTCGCCCTGGTCGTACACCACCTGATCACGGACCAAAGAATGGACTTCAAAACCAAAACACATTTCTCTGTATTTTCGTATTGTCGTTTTCAAGGCTAAGTTGTGAGCATTTTTAAATTGATTGATTCATAGATCTAATAATAATAATCTTTATTTATCACCTGTTATAACATGTGTTATGAAGTGCTTTACATGATAGTGAGTGAGTGACTGAGTGATTGTGAGTGAGTGAGTGAAGGACTGTCTCTTCACTCACATGTCCGTTGGCGATATCCAGCAGGTCTTTCATCCTGCAGGCAGGCTTCTGTGTGTACTCGTTGCAGAGGGCGTCCTCCATGATCACGTAGTTGGTCTTCAGAGAGGTGAGGATCTTGTAGACGTCCTCGGCTGACCTCCTCGCATACACCTGGCAGGTCTGTTGTTAAGAGTTGAGCCGAAGTGAAATACAGATCCAGTTTCGGGTGAAGGGAGAGAAAAGAGAAAGCTTCAAAAACAAAGGGAATCTTGTGAACTACCGTTATTAAACTTTAGCGTGATATCTTTTCACTTACTTATTATCATTTAAGTATCAATGACATACGACCTAAACACGTCAGGGGTGAGCACTCACGTCCTCGCTCCGCCTGAGCAGGCCGAGGTCGAAGTAGAGGGGGAGGCTGGTCACGGCCAGCCCCGTGCACAGCTTCACCACACCCATCACCTGGGGACTCCCCGCGAACACCGTCCCCGCTGTGGCCTGGGACCTGCACACAGGAGGAGCGCCATGATGGGTGAGGAATAGTGTGTGTGTGTGTGCGCATGTGGGAGAGAGAACGTTTAAATTTTATTAATTTGAAATCACCAGTGTATGGATTACATTACCCTTTAACTCAAATCCTTGACACAAGCAAATTGGATAAAGTAGACACAATCCGTTATCTGATCAATATAGAAAACAGAACCATGGCTTTCTGATCAATACGAAAGGCTCACCTGATCCAGGTGACCAGTTCTACTGTATCGGTGTCGTAGATCTCCTGCACCTCGGACAGCTCCCCTAGCACCCGGGGGAAGTACTGCAGCACAACGCAGAGGCAAAGAGGGTCAGAGACGGAGTCAGTCGGGTTATAAGAAGAAGATTAAAACGTATATGCTGTCGCAAAAGGAAGCTCACCTCTCTCCACAGACTGAAACCAATGATGGTGGGAACGGCTGTGCTTAATATCAAGGCCTGGAAAGAGCAAAAAAATAAATGAATGATCAAATATAATAAATCATGTAAGCAAACCATCGCTACGTATGTATTGACACTAACACTCCCGAGGACAAAACGAATGTACTTGTTGTTAATGACTGACTCAATGGGGGACATGCTAGACCATAATAACAGCGAGTATCCAGGGTGGTAACAGTGAGCGTCCTACCAGAACTACCGGGTGTACGGACCGGAGCCTCAGCCATCTGAACACGGTCATCCAGAGATCAGGAGAGCACACGCCAAACGCTGTCAGCATGCACATGTGAGGCGTCCACAAGTACTTCATCCTGGAGGGGGAGGGAGGGCCGCATGTTCGGGACGTCACCATTGTTTAAATACAGGAAAGAATCAACACAGACTTGTACATTCATCCTATATCAAATTGTAATTTTCCAAACTTCTATGTTAATATGAATTAATGACTTTCTATTCAAACGTGTTTGTTTTTCATGCCCTCCTCTACTCTGCATATTTACACACAGGTTAAGTTATAGGTAATATAAGTCACGTCATGCATGCACTGTCCTCTTACAGTACTTTGTTTTTAAACTGCTTTGGCCGTGTAAATGTTTATTTTCCATGCCAATAAAGATCTTTTGAATTGAATAGTAGAGAGAGATGGACCAACCCCTCAGACACCATGGCCAGCCCTCCAAACAGCATCGTGTGGAGAACGTGATAGGCCACCTCAGGCTGCTCTCCTATTCGCCCGTCCTCAAGCCTGAGGTTCGTCTTCATTGGCTGTCCTCTGTGAAGAGTGAAAACACCCACACACATAAATAAAGGAGAACGAGAGTGGTTTTTTTGGGAACCCTGCCCACTTCCACTTGGAATCGGCTAACAAACATCGTTAGCCGTACATAATTTAACTCCACAGCTAAACAATCAATAGTAGGCTAAAAGCTTTCAGGCTAAAAGCTTTCAGGCTAAAAGCAGCGCACGTATAGCAGTGTGTCCTACCTCAGCCTGGTGTAGACGGTCTGCAGGGTGGACAGCAGGCAGACGGCCAGCACTAGCAGGTAGAAGGGCAGGACAGAGGCCTGGGTTAGCCGAAGGAACAGCTCCTGGCCGGGGGACTGGAAGCCATCTTGGCACAGCAGGAAGTTGGTCACAAAGTCCCTGTAGAGTGTGGATGGAGACGAAACAAATGTAAATAAAATGTTTTTTTTAATGAAGCTAGTATGTATTGTAACCTTTAAATGACAACCTGGCGTTTCAAGGATAATGTGTAATAATAAATGTTTAAATATTTGTACATTTTAAAATAGAAATCTTACTTACGTTGTAGTGTTGAAGCCAAACTTCACTTCAAAGAACTTCAACACGAAGTCACCATCACTGGCAGGAATTAATTTCTGTGAGAATAAAAACACAATAGAATGATTCTTACCATTACTGTGTACTGCCATGACAGATGATTTTATCCAGAGTGACTTACGAAATATGTATTCAGTTTGTGTGCTTTACAAGTAAGCCAGCATTTCAGATGAAACAATGAATACATAAAAAGCTTTTGAAAAAAGGTTTTAAGGGATTAACCTTACAGTTACAACCTCAACCCTAATTTCCATTCCCTTTTTAGTTGTACAGTCTTCTCTAGTGTTTCTTGTTCCAAAGTGTCCTTGGAGACCGCAGGGCCGGTACCCAGACTCACCTTGACCAGGTAGCTGAAGGTGATTCCTGTGGTGAACACCAGGTAGAAATGGAAGAACAACTTCATCAGCCGGGCCAACATCGGACCCACCTTCATGTTTTGCTGAAATTACAACAAACAAAAAAATTACAAAACATCAGAATCACTCTTGGGCTCATGTTACACTGCTTTTGACACCTACTGTCACCCTGTAGGCGGGACATACACCAACTCTTGGCTATGATTGGCTCATTTATTTTCTAGCTGCAAACAAGGTCATTACCACCAAATTCCTGTCTAGGATTAATAAAGTACCATCTTATCTTATTATAGGAATAAACCAATTGCAACATTGACAAACCAATGTGCCAGCAGGTGAATTTACAGGAAAGGTCAGTCCACAAATACTAACTATAATGATAACTAGTACATATATATACAGTATATATATATGTATGTTTTAATCATTAAACTCAAGTGAATAGGCTAGACCAAACGACCTCAAGTACTTAAAATAATTCAGAACCAACCAATACATTCTTCCATTATTTTTCATAACACATTTAAAAAGGGTTAAGCCCAATGAGCACATAATGATTAGATAAGATGCACTTTATTCAATCCCAGATCCGATCCGAAATGTCGCTATTCTGTATGTGAGAGAGTAGCTAACTCTACCTGGAAGTACCTGGCCAGCAGGGAGCCAATCAGCAGGCAGAGCAACGGACAGCTGAGGAGGCTGTAACTCTGGAAGCGGATCATGTAGACCAGGAACAGAGAGGTCAGGTACACCCGGTGGATGTCCACAACCTGTCCGGTAGACAAGAGGAAGAGGAGGAATAAGGGCTCTTTTTTTTTTAAAACAGGCCTTTTGGCAGCGGCCGTGTTGAGGGTGAGCTACCTTTCTCGAGGGCACCAGGTCGAAGGAGTCCAGCAGGAGGAGACACAGGGCCTGGACGAACAGCACGTAGTGGCTGTGTTCCCAGAGCAGCAGGAAGGAGAAGGTGGTGGCACTCACGGTCAGGTGGCAGAACAACTACGAGAAGACGACGACGACAACGAGAAGAAGAAGACACACGCGTTTCCTGTTAGCCTAGGCAGGCCCCAGAATCCCCCCCTATCGTCACAAAAGACCTGGGTCCCCGCCTCCTCTTCCGAGAACGCCTCATACCTCATCTGTCATCTGCACAGTTCAATGAGAGCAGCTGTGCACTTTGTTCTTTTAAGCTCTTGTGTTGTGTACTCGACTACCACTAATACGATTCTATCTTATCTTGATTACTAAAAAGGCACTCCTTGTCCAATGTTTGTAGTTACTCCAATATTGATCGAATGCTTTGAATGTGCTCAGCCTCACTTGTGAGTCACTTTGGATAAACGCATCTGCTAAATGATTAAGCCTCAATGTCGACCTGGACTGGGGCGACCAATCAGAGCTTCATTTGTCCTGCAAAGAAGTCCCGTGTCAAACACCATCATGCTATACATTTACACACGTGTAAGCCATGTCCACTCAGAATATATGGAACACATGTGTCACACGTCAGTGAGATGAACAGTTGATGGGCTAATATTTTCATATGGGCGGTAGCGTGCGTTGCTGAGGTCCACAAGCCACCAGGAGCGAAGCCTCACCTCCTGGTAGGGGCCGACGCTGTTGCTGAGGAAGCCGGTGAGGCCCGCCAACTGCAAGGAGAAGTACGGCAGCGCCCAGTTCTCCCGCAGTGGAATGGCGTGGTCCAGTTTGGTCGTATCCGACCTACAAACACACACACAGAGAGAGACCCTCTTAATTCAGGGTTCCTGCACCATTCTTAAAATCAAATGTGGCGAGTGGCGAGCACGTGAACAACTTAACTTCACAACCTGTGCACGTTTTCAAAGGACACTATGTCTAAATTAGAGGGGGGGGTTTTTTCTGAAAAACCGATGTGTATTCTTTTGGCAGTTGGTCTGAGCACTCACTTGTTGATGACGAACCAGGCCACGGCCAGCATGCCAGCCACCCAGGTACCACTCATCGTCCAGCTGGTCACGAACAGGGCGGTGACGTAGAGGGCCTGCAGGCAGAACACCGTCCCGATGTAGAAGCAGATGGGCTCCATGAAGTCCTGAGGTCAGGGGGGGGGGGAGACAGGGTGTGCCGTTAAGTCAATGCACCCAGAAAGTGACTGGAAGATATGGCTGAGATGGTACTATGATTAATGATTAGTGATGAGAAAGAAGAGAGGGGAGGAGAGGACAAGAGAGAGAGAGAGAGCGAGAGAGGGGAGGAGAGGACAGAGAGAGAGAGAACAGGTGAGAGAGGGAGAAAGAGAAAGAAAGAGGGAAATGACACAGCACAAATATGCCGTGTCATGTACACTTCCTCAGCCCTCTAAAGATAAACTCATAACATTGTGATATTAGCGTAACTAAAGAATCACATCAAAACCCGCCTCACCTGGCTTTCTGTGACTCTGTAAATGAACGCAGTGATGACTTCTGGGTATAGAGACAGGCGCTCCACTGCGTTGATAGTCTGACCGGAGATAGTCCTGTTATCTACCGTAAGCTCTAACACTCCTGGAAAACAAGACGTAAACACAGAGGTATAAACGTTTGAGCGACAAGACTTAAACTATGTGGCTATGTAGGTGGCGTGAGATGAAATTGTAATAATAAAAATAAAAAACACTTCACCCATTTCAAAAGAAGGTGCGGACAGCATTTGTTTGAAGTAGTAATAGTAGAAACCACTGGCTCCCTGCAATGAGATCTCTCGCTCCAGCTCCTAACGTACAACACAATGAAAATTGCGTCCAGAAAAATCTATCGTTCATCATCAGTAATTGACATCCATCTATGCGCAAACAAAAAAAGGTTGATTAAGAAGAGGAAGTGTAACTGATATGGTAATGCTGATATCAGGTAATGCGGCACACCTGTCGACTTGAAAACCAGAACTTCCTGTCGTGGTAGGTGGACAGGTAGCCCGTGTAGATCACGCCACACGCAACGGCGGCCAGGCACCCGAACAACAGCTTCACGACACGCTGAAGAGTGCTCGCTAGTTGGGAGAAGAGACAACCGTTGATGTCAAAGTGTTAGCTGTCTTGCTTGTTTCTATGGGAATGTGTGAGAGAGATCTGGAACAGTTGTTAGTAGCACAAGCGTTGACTTGGACAATGGTGTTTTTGGAGCATGATTTGGGGGGGGTGTGGCCACTGAGCATCACTATAGTGACACTTGATGAGCTATTGGACTATGACCATAACTACTACTATAGTAGCAACAGCCAACGTGTTCAGGAACACACTCTAAAGAGCAGTAACACAGACGATCTTGTAGTATCCGTGGCTACACACTCACACTTTGAGCTGCTGTTAGACTTTTTAGAAGAAGAGGACTTTTCGGCGGCGGTGACTTCCTTCTCCTGCGCCGCATCTTCCTCCTCTCCATCGGGCGCCTTCTTGCCCTCGTCGCCCCCTTCCTGGTCCTCTGGGTTACTCTCCGTCGGACATTCATCCACAGCTGTTCATAAAAAAAACATCCTCGTTTTAGTAGAGTATCTATAGTCATCACGGCCCGAATACGCGCAATTCACACCAAGTTTAGTTAGATGAACTAGTTGCATTGGTAATGAAGTTAGCATTATTAGCATAGCACAACTTACGTGCAGCCGGAGAGTTCGGATCACTCTGCGGCTCCGCGTCTTCTTCCTCCACCCCGGCCGTCGGGTTCGTTGTTGTTGTTTTTCGACATCTTAATAATTCTGCCATTTCCTGGATATCAGACGCACGCAACCTCGTCTGGTGCGAGGGCAACACAGCATGCTATGTCATTAGCACACACGTAACCCTCAACGCGAACGCCTTATGATGTCGACACGGTATCTCAGGTAGTCAAGTGGTCACTTGGTTCCCCGGTGTCACGGAGCTAACGTTAGCTGCGGTGCAGCCAGCTGTTGGGTCTCAAGGTTGTGGGTCGGGACGAGAACTTGCATGCTTGCTTGCTTGCTGCTGCTGCTGCTGCTGCAACCCAAATGAAGCTGTCGAGCTGCACTTGACTCGAAATAACACTGGAGCACTGGTGTCCCAAAGGCGGAAATAGCAATTGCACAAAAAAATAAAAAAAGAAATACACACACGACCCAGCCAGAGACAGATGCTCTGCAAACTGTCAATCGAGATTAAAGGGGTTTTGTTCCTACACATGCATGGTTTGTCAGGGCCCCAGCGGGGTGCTATGGTTGAAGGTAGTAGTGATCAACTAAATGCTTATTGGCTTTCGACAACTCAATAATATTGACCTTCGACCTACCGCTTCATCACATTTGGGGAGCAGCAAGTTGCGTCACGTTGCTTGGCCTCAAACAATAATTAATAATCAAGCGAAGAAATGTAACGAAAAAAAGTACTTGGGGGTAGATAACACGTTCCTTAACAATGTTTTAAAAAAAATTGCATTGCAACTTGGCTCCATAGCATGACATTGTGTAATATGAGAGGCTGCAGGAAACGACTCAAAGTAGCAAAGTGAATTTATTCTTTTTGAATGACAAATCACTTTTCACTTCCTCAATAAAAAAACAGTAAACTTATTGTGCAACTTAAAGGTAGAGTAAACTGAAGTTGCATACGGACAATATATTAAAGGATGCACAAAACAAAAGCTACACAGATAAAGTCACATTGAATAAAAATGTTAAACAACAATAAAAGAGTAAAATTCCAAAAGGTCCAAATGTCTAAAATGTAACATGAATTGGTCCAACACGATATCCCATAATGCACTGCTGTAGAAGGCTTCCTCATTCTTTCAAAGCCCGAGGACTCCTCTGCTTCATTGGGCTCAACCACTCCCAGGCATTACTGTGTTGAAAAACAAGACACACGTGAATAAAGACTGAAATGAGATGCGTGTCAATCTTCTACGCAACGTCATCTTATATGCTGTCGTTGGACTGGCTGTGTAGTCTCACCTGTGCCATTTCTGTTGCTTTCCCAAATGCGTCCACGTTGCACCTCTCCACCATCACCTTCAGAAACTTGGTCACGTGAGGATTCTTGGCGATCTTGATCAGTGGCTCGCCGTCGCTGATGTCGCTCGACGACCCTTCATAAAAGGAGAGTCAAACTTTAAAGTCAATGAGTCTCTAGTTCTTGTCCACACCACACATTCGGTCGCTCTGTTACCGTTATCGAAAGCACTCTTTTCTTCTTCTTGGCGACTGCGGCCTTTGTTGTTTCTCGTGGGAGTTCTGCCACTCTTCTCGGGCCTTGCGGCCTTCGCTTGCGGCTGTCTTGTGTTTGTCGTGTCTTTAAGGAGCCTTTTCAACAGGTTGACCAGAGGTTCGTCGTCCGAGCTTTCCGCCGCGATTGCTGTTCGACAGAAATCACAACGGTCAGAAGTCACACCTTGAAAGTCTTCTGATCGGTAAAACCGAGACATCCATATAAAGAAAAGCAAACCAAACCAAACAACAAAGGAAACATTGACATATCTTAACGTTTGATTCTTGTTGGTTTCGTACTGGGAGAGCTGGGTTATTGTTGTTATGTAGTAGTAATACCGTGAGTCTTTTTTCCCCTTGCGGCGGGTTTAGGTGCAGACCTCTTGGCCAGCGCGGTCGTAGTGGTGGTCTTGGTGGTGGTCCGGCCCTGCTTCCTGATCAGGTTCACCAGCGGCACGTCATCATCTGAGCTGCCATCCGAGGACACTAGGAAGAGGAAATGACAGACACAAAGATCAGCGGATATTCTTTGGGATAGGGCAGTAGGGATAGTGATAGGGCAGTAGTGGTATGGGTGTTTGACTCCGGGCCGAAAGGTCCCGGGTTCGATCCCCGATGGCTCCAACCTATCTGGAGGCATCCTTGAGCAAGTTGCCCCAAACACTGAGTTGCTCTGGATAAAAGCATCCGCTGAATTACTAAATGGTAAATAGTATTCATAAAACAAAACTCTGTAGTCCAACCTTTTGAGTGTCATTATTTTCGTTAACGATAATAATTCACTTCCCAACCTTTTTGCTTGTGCCTCTGAGGTTCTGGCTCAGTTTTCTTGCTCTTTGATGAAGCCTTGCGGGCTGATGGTCTCTTGTTTCTCTTTACTAACGGTTCGTTGTCGGAGTCGTCACTGGAAGACACTGGACATGGAGGACAAAACAACACACTTTTCAAGTACTGTAATATATATATATATATATATACACAATGACAATAACATTTAGTCACATGAGGCTATTAACAATCTAAGCATACAATTACATTTGGAGTAATTACAAAAACGTGCAGAGTAATCAGAAATATGTGGTTACTAGAGGTTTTTAAAAAAAATAGAAACATAAGAGCTAAAAACAACAACAACAACAACAACAGTGGATCTAGCATTGGACATCAGTTGAAACCATCGCTACACCCGTAGCTTCAGAACCTACCTTTGCATTTCTTCACTGCTTTTGGTTTCCTGTGGGACGGACGGGGTGCCTTCGTCCGCTGGCGTGACAGAACCCTCTTGGAGACCTCACTTAGAGGCTCATCATCTGAGGACGAGGCGTCCTCCACAGGTTCTGTGTTGGACAGGAGAGGAAACGAGTCACAGGTGCGACATGGGAGAGCAACACAGGATGTAATCTAGGGAAGTCATCTATTAAGATTGAAGGCAAATCAGAATCGGAATGCCATTTATTGACAAGTAGGTTTACCCATACAAGGGATTTGATATAATACAACTACTACATTTTATTACACAGAAATAAAAATGTAAAAAAATAATAAGTTTAGTGGGGAAGAACAACACACGTGAAGTATCGTTGTCATTTCTACTCAAGTGTAAAGACTTCACCTGTTGCTTTTTTAGTCCTTCTGCTGCTATTAGATTTGTCCGGATTTTCTTCCGTTTTCTTTGCAGGACGAGGCTTTGTAAATTTGATCAAGGGTTCGTCATCTGAGGAATCGTCTGTGCAATGAAACACAAAGTTATAGAAAAGACACGATGTATATTATGAATCAAAACCAGGAAACAGCTAATGGCTGAACAGGTCAAATATATCCTAGTAAAGTAGTTTACAGTGAAACCCATGATGCATGAAATCTTTAAGCCACCTACCATCATGTTGTGTCTGTGGAGCCTCAGAGCTGAGGGTCTGACCTGCTGTCTTCTCAGATGGTTTCTCATCCTTTGACTTCTTCAGTAAGTTCACCAGAGGAACATCATCTTCATCATCAGAACTGTCCAGAACTGAGAGAACATAAAATGGCAGATGATAAATGATCAAAGGTAGTGATATCCGACACAACTTAATGGTCATATTAAAACTTGATTTAAATTTCTGCCATTATGTTCTCTGCTTTTTGTTCATTTTATTCTTAAGCGTGTTATAACTGAAAATAGTTATAGAAAATAGCTTTACAAAAAGCAAATATATATCATTTATTTAAAAGGGCATGAATGATGTGCAAGTACTATTTCATGTTTTTTTTAATTGTGTTAAGTTTAAAGAAGCTTTACAGATTTTTCTTTACTTCTATGGTTGCTCGTCAGTTTGTTCAGATTCTCTGCTGGCTTCTTTGCTGGATGAGCCTTGGTTATTTTTGTCAAGGGTTCGTCATCAGAAGAGTTGTCTGTCCAAGATGAAGTGATGAAGTGTCAGGTATGGCTGAGTGTCAGGTGTTCCCTTCACCATCACTCTTCATAACTTCCTTCACGATACTTTTAAATTACATTACATTACAATTTAAAAGATCAAATTGTGTCACTTGTTGGGTTTAAAGAGGCTTTAAGTTTTTTTCAGATTTGGTTTCTTTTTAGGATGTCCGTTGGACAAGAGTTTGTCTTGCCTGTCCAATGCAACGCAAAGAATGTAAAGTTCTAGACCTAGACACTGTATGAAATACGGTACGAAGTAAAATGAAACCCCGGAACTGCTAATGTTTACAATCCGGTTGAACCCATGATGTCTTAAAACTCACACCTTCATGTCTTATTCCACCTACCATCATGTTGTGTCTGTGGAGCCTCAGAGCTGAGGGTCTGACCTGCTGTCTTCTCAGATGGTTTCTCTTTCTTTGGCTTCTTCAGTAAGTTCACCAGAGGAACATCATCTTCATCATCGTCGTCATCAGAACTGTCCAGAACTGAGAGGACACAAAATGGCAGATAGATGATCAAAGGCAGTGATATCTGGCACAACTTAATGGTCATATTAAAACTTGATTTACATTTACCTGCTGTTTTCTTAGTTCTATGGCTGCTTCTATATTTGTTCTGATTTGCTGATGCTTTCTTTGCTGGACGAGACTTCGTTACTTTGGACAAGGGTTCGTCATCCGAGGAGTCCCCTGTCCAACGCAACACAGGGGATATAAAGTTATAGACAAAGAAAGAAATCTAGTACATTTACATTTACATTTAGCCGACGCTTTTATCCAAAGCGACTTACAAGTAAGACTATTTGAAATACAGTATATAGTATGAAATACAACAAATCCAACGTACATATAGTTGGAGAGTTCAGATCACTCTGCGGCTCTTTGTCTTCTCCCACCCCAGCCATTGTGTTTGGTCGGTGGTCCACAGTACACTAGGCAACTGGGAACATGCAGGGGTACACAGATGAAGACTCTCAGAAGTCTTCATATTACTTTTAAAGCATCATTAAAGTTTGGTCAAACTTGACAATCCAAAATAGTTCAATGTAAGTAAATTGGTAAGAAGGTATTTGGAGTAACACCATGGCAAGGTACCTACACAACCCAAACCTCTACCAAACTTCAATGATGCTTTAAGACGCGCTTGACTGCAAAACACGGGATATTTTCAATGTCCCGCTTTGCCGAATGTGCGCATGCGCCGGAGTATTCACTCTTCTTCGTCTTTTTCGAGTCTTTTAGGTTCACGCTACATTGGAAGCAACCAATGTCGCAAGCAACAAACGCAGTCATATCGGTGAGTGGTTATAGTGTAGTTATAGCTCTGTTTATAGTGTTTATAGTGCTTAAGTCTAGGTGTATACCAAGCAAACCCCCGAACACAACGACTCTTATTTTCATGGTATTATACACTCATAAACACACTTACGAATTATTGCATTCCGTTTCTGCCAAGTCCGTTCCGCTAGATGCCATGCCACTCATTACTACACACCGCACGTTTAAATGAGATTATAGTTTGAAAATGTGCTGCACGCACTTTTTAGACGATCCCTAAAAATCCGCAGGTAAAGCGCATCACGGCTTGATATTCAAAGCCGTTTATTTGTAATATCATCGAAATGGAAAACCAATCACCGCGGTATATTATCCTTACTTGGCAGGTTAGCTTGTTTTAAAAAAAAAAAAAAAATGCGTCCACGCCCCATTACAATCTATGTAAGTATTTACCTGGGAGGTGTGTATCCGTTACTTTATCCATTTTGAACAGCGCACGCAGCAGAGATAATACGAGGTTTTAATAACGATACACTTGAATTTACGTTCGTTCGCCGCAGAAGGCGCGTTGTGAAATGTAGGCGCCCTGTCGCACTTCGATGACGTGCGTGTGACGATGACGTTTATGTGTGTTATAATAAAGTAATTGAGGCAACAGGGACGCGTTGGCAGTTATAAGCTTTTCGTTTAATTACACACATACAGAACAAATAGTGTCACTTATGATAGATAGGCCATGGTATAAATTATTTTAAAGGTGTAGCCTTTCCCTGATTTTCTTTTAACATGGTAGGCCTATATATATTGACCACATCCAAAAAAGGAAGCATTGTGGATGTAGTGCTGGTATAATCGCTTAAATCAAAAGAGGCATCCAAAATCAAAAAGTGCTATGAGAGAAATACTATCGCTTCTAAACCTGTGGTCTTTTCAGTTCACAACACATGAATATTACCAATGAAATGTTTAACGGTATTTCAAACAGCCTGGTTTCCCCAACATAAATAGTCTATCCTCTCTGCTACAAAGGGGACCTAGTACACGATTCACTAAACTCTGAAATAAAAATGGGCTCCTAATGAACATATATAATTCCCCCCCGCCCCCCATCAACCGAAAATTACATGGGTAATAGTTTGAAACAAAAAGTGCTATAATTCCTTATGGAAAAATAAATAAAGAGCTAGCCCCTGACGAAGCCTACATGATCTTCATGTTGGAAACAGTTTTCCTGCCAGTCTGTACACATATTACAGTACAAGTAGCAAAAACACAGTTTTTAAAGAGGAGCAATCCAAAAGTAATTCAGGTTGAATAACGGCCTGTGTCCTGTGTGACCTGTGTGTGTGCGCTGGTGTTACGGGTGCCCTGTGGGGGTCAAGTTTTAAACGGCGGCCATTTTGCTGGCTTCTCTGACCCCGCTGAGGTAGGCTCCGGTCACCGTCTGAGGAAAATGTCGGTTGGTTGCCTAAATAAATAAATAAAATTGATAAGCAAATGGAGATTCAAGAAATGAAAATAAATCAATTAAACAATACGTTTGGCTTATTTCATGTAAAAATGAAATAAAAAAAAGGTTCCCTACATTTAAATTCAGTCATTTAGCAGCTACAGAATGAGGCTGAGAACAATCAAACGCATATAAACAACATATAAGAGTAGCCGAGTGCTACACGAGTACTCGCTATTCATGAACACTGTATATGGCTACCATACGTTTGATTTACAAGCAGTGAAGCACACTTACTTCTCCGGCAAAAAAGAGCTTTCCCTGCACGTCCTCGGCGAGGATGTCGTAGGCCTCACCGCTGCCCCCTGTCTTCACGAAGCTGTAGGACATCTGGGACCATATGTCTTTGCTCCACTGAGTGACAAAGTAGTTGAGCGGCTCTGGGACCTCCTGTCAAACATCATGAGACAGTTTACTTGTTGTCGTTTCCCCTCGGAATGAATAAAGCACCTATCCGGCTATCTAAATGGGAGGGATTTATTCACGTAAAAAATTTGCTTTTTAAAATGTTCCCCAGTTCTTCCTCCTACTGAGCAGCGGTTATGGGACTGTATGCTCCTGACTGTGGACTCCAATAGTATTTGCTGCAGTGGTGCACTACGCTAATGATTACAATAGTGTCCTTCATAGCAAAGGCTTGTCTGCGTTTCCCCTAGTGGTGTTTTAATCCATTTTTCACTGGGCTTTGGGGAGGTTCTGGTTGCTCTTTGGCAGGCTTCTGTGGGTCTGGGAAGCCCCTTTGAGACTGCCATTGTGATAAAGCGCTACACAATATAAACCTGACTCGGGTGAGGGGGGGCTGGATGTAAACGTGGATCAGGTTAGCTCACCTCTTCCTCGAAGAGCTCACGCAGGACCTTCATGCACTCGCCGACCACTTCCTGTTCCCCCATCTCACGCACAAAGGACACGGCGTCCCCCGTGATGACCGACATGAGCACCGACTGCTTTCCCTGTACGCAAAGACCAGCATAATTAAAAACTCTAACCTAGCCTTAATCTATTGGTAACATATTATTTACTACTATTTAGTCCTTGAGCAGACTTTTGCAGACAGTTTTTAACCATATAAATGTAGTGAATTGATTAAGGATTCAGTTGGGGGGGGGGGGTTAAACAGTGAACACAGAGACATGTCATTAAGGAGCAGGTACACCAACCTGTGGATCCAGGTCGTAGAAGACCCCGAACATGCCTCTCTTATCAGGACTGGGAGGGACGTGGCCGAAGTAGTCGGCACCTTGGACCTTCTTGTCCCAGAACCTGTAGGGGAACTGCAGGGCAATCTGCAAGACGGTTTGAAAACAATATCTTGGTTAATATAATACAGAAGTTTACATTTGGGGGATTATGTGTTTCCATCTATCCTCCCAACTATACATTAAAGCTGCCATTCAATAGTCCATTTAATTCATCAAGGAACAGGACATGCAACTAAGAAGCTGTATTGCATACAAGCTTCCACCTAGGAGAGCAGGTTCATGTGGTTTTAACAACACAATTCTGCAACATAGAATTTAACAATCCACCTTACTATTACTCCATATTTTTTTTAATTGATAGACAACTCTCGCCAATATTGTGAATTTGGACTGCAGTACACATTATAAACACTCAGTGTTACATATAGCACCTTTAAATAATAATACAAATAGAGAATAGAATTTATAAAAATATAAACACAAAAATACGGTTAGGTAAAAAACATGAAATATCGAAAAATATGCATATACACAAAAATGTACATAAAATATACATACATATATGTATATACAAATATCTGAGGGAAACAGGTTTCCCTCAGAGTCCTCCCTCCTTACCTTCTCTATGATGCCGGCCCCCAGACTGTGAATAGCTTTGAGCTTCCTCTCAGGAAGAGGAGGGTAGAACTGGATCAGTTTCTTCTGCAGCAGAGTCAACGGCACCGTCACAAGAACCTGGAATCATTACAGAGTTCAATTCCGGTTATTTTACAACATGGGAGTGAATGTGATCTAAATATATGACTGTATTTAAATTCATGTCAGACATTTTATTTTTATAACATACTTTTGTTAAATCTTACTCCAAGTGCAACTGTGTGACAAATATTCTTTCCAATACGAACATGAGCACGTAAACTTCTAGAGGACATCCTACTTTTGTCTGTACCTTATGTGCCGTCCAATGAGATCCCTTGGAGGAGGTCACTTTGATGACATCACCTGAGTAGTCAATGGCCTGGATCTAGCATCAGAAAGAGACATGCTTCATATTTTTGTGCAGGAAACCTCATTAGTGGCAGATGGAAAATCAAGTTAGTTACAAGTAGTTTAAAACCAAACACATATACCCACAGTTGCCCGAGTGTGCTTGGATACACTTCGGTGATGCATTATATGCCGTCAAGATTAAATGCACATCACATGCACTTTAGCTTTATTTACATTTAGTTTTGAGTGCTTGAACTGGCATGGCGGTGTCCAAGAGATTCAAGTGTTGGCATCGAGATATGGCAATAGTTACAGCATAGTACAGTACCGTACGGTTTAGTATGGTTATGGTAATAGTATAGTATAGTGAAGCATAGTATTGGATATACGCACGGCACACTTGGTGCGTATGTCGAGGCCCTCGGCCAGCTTGAGCAACAGCGAGGAGTAGCCCTTGGTGAGCAGAGTGTGGTCCCCTGAGAACTGAGCAAAGAACTCGTTGTGGTCCCAGGATCGCGCAGACACCTAGGGGACACGAACCAGCAGCATCTGTTAGGCATGTGTGAGGACTGGGAGGACAAAAGGAAAAAGTACTCTTGGAGAGGGTGACATACGTACAGTATCTTCCTTAACCTAACATAAATACTTGCTTTATTTCATGTTTGTGGTAATCCAAGAATGACACACAACCGATAATTATTGTTCCCAATAAGCAGTTGAAAAAGGTTTGGCAATTAGATGTTTTGGTGGTAAGCAAACATTTCCTCTAACACTGAATCCCACTTTAACATGAGAGACCATTCACTGCCACTAGGGGGTGTGTCTGCCACCAGGGGGTGTGTCTGAAGGTGGATACTAGGGAAGGTGGCACCTGGTCCAGTGTGCTCCCGCAGGCGTACTCTAGGTTGCTGAGGTGGAACTGTAGCACCTTCTCTTCCAGCTCACTGAACTGGATCCCAGACTCCTGCAGGAAGTTCTTGTACACCTCCTGGACCTTCTCTGTTGGGGTCAAATAAACAACGTTTTAAGCAGGAAGGCTTTCAGAAGTCACAGTAACAGCAGGCTCTGGCAGTAAAGGGCAAGGACAGATAATTTAGCTTTTTAATTCTCCTGTATCTGCCGGATACTGCTCATTAGAAAATCCAGACGGTTGGGACTTTTTGTGAATTTTGTCAAGGCCTGAATTTATTTGTTTTGTCAAAAAAATGTAAGGGCTTTTATTTTCTTCAATGTCCCTCCTGGGCTTATATTTGTCATGGTTTATCAATTAATACATTAAATGGTTTACCCATTGGAGTATACACCTTGTTCTAAAGTCTAGGCCTGTTTCCCACCGACTCGGATTACAGGAGATTCTCTTTATTGTTGTAATGTAATAACAGCACCTCCTAGTGGCGTGTCCTGGTTCTGCGACTTGTCCTTCCGCCACTCGGACACCACGTCCAGGATGGCGTTGAAGTGGAACTCCATGCGCTTGTCGATGGCAGAGTCGGTCATGTGACCTCCCTCCTGGAACAGGTCACACCTCTCGCCCAGTTTGTGCATCTTGATGCCCATCTTCAGGGGGAAAAAAGGCAAATTCAAAGAAAACTTTATTCAGTCAACACATGGGAAAATATGTGGGGAAATAAATAAATACATAAATAAGGTGAATAAAATATAGATAAGACTTTTAAAACACTAGATTAGCGAAATAGTTGTCCTTATTGTTGCCAATAATACCATTTCACGCATCACAGTTCTAGAACAATAAGGATGTGGGAGGAGCCAAAGTGTTTTAACAAGCCAATCAGGGAGGCCTAGACTGTTGAGAGGAATTTTGATACAGTTGGGCTTTTTTTTTTTTGGAAAATGTTTCAGAAAGGTGTGAAAGGTAAAAATAGGTACAAGGTTGAGCCACCGAGACCCCTTCGAAACCCATCCAACACCCGGAGGGTCTCACCTGTTCACACATCAGGGCGATGGGGTTGTTCACGCAGCCGTTCACAATCTGAGCTCCCCGACCCACGGTCACCCCCAGAGACGAGTCGTCCCAGACACGACCCCCGATCCTGTCCCTCGCCTCCAGAACCACCACCTGTAGACCAAACCCCATGTCACTATCTTGGTGGTCGATGTAACGATTGACTTACCATAGTACTATGTGTAATGACCTGTTACACAAACACAGAAATGCTTGTACAAGACTAAAGTATGCTATGTAGCCCCAAGTACAGAATAGCTGCCGTGGTATGCGTTTCATCTTTTCATTTGTGTTGACATTTCCGTTTGGTACTAAAGGAATGTGTTTTTATTTACCTGAGTGCCAAAATTCTGCAGTTGGCGAGCAGCAGCTAGCCCAGACGCCCCGGCTCCGATGACAATCACGTTCTTCTGCAAAGATTTCAATCATACCGGTAATAAAAACTAGGGGTGTATGAAAAATATATTTTTTAAAAAGAATCGATTCACGTAAGAATCGCGATTCTTATCTTCTACGATTCTGAATTGATTCACAACTTCCAGAAATCTATTTAGAAAAAAATAATTTAAAATAAAAAAATGTTTTCCCTTTTGGCTTAGGTTTGCTTTTGTGTGTTTATATTATTGCTCAGTTGATCAGTTGATATAACTGATACATATACACACTTTCTTAGCGCACAGCGGACTGGAGTAGATCCTGAAATTAGTACCCCTATGTACTGAATCGAGAATCGATTTTGAATCGAATCCTGACCCCAAGAATCAAAATCAAATCGGATCGCGAGATACTGAAAGATTCACGCCCCTAATAAAAACAGTACATAAATGGTCCATCTTTTTTGTCAAAATGTTTGCAGTGTTAATACCGGTTGAGCCAGACAGGAGGACCCTACTCACCGAGTGGTACCTCTCTGGAAGCAGGGGCTGACTGACAGCCAGGACCCCCGTGTTGATCAGACCCTTCCTGGTCATGAAGTGGAGCACACGGTCCATCTCCTGCACACAGCGCACGCGCACCAGCCCACGCACGATGATGTGGGGTGCGCACTTCTGTGGAGTCAGCACCTCCTTGAAAACAAATACAATTATAAACAAACAGATAATAAATTAAAAGGACATTGTTGACGGGCTGGATTCTTTTGATGCACCTGAAATACAGGAGCATTCAGCAGTGAATTCAGATACATGCCATCAACCACTCCACTATCCTATAGCTTTTTTCCATGAATGTTAATTATACTTGTCCGCCATTTTCTATTTTACACGTATAGAAAGGGTAGGACAACTACAAGCCGTGGACGAATCAGAATCTGAAAAGGTGTAATAACGCTGCAAGCCTTGACAAGCCCTTATTACGTCCGACACCACAAAACGCCCGTCCCCTAACAACCGACCGTTACCTTGCAGTCCCTGTGCCAGGCGGCCAAGATGAGGTTCCTCAGGGCCAGGTACATGGTGGGGTCCCGGGAGAACTCGGGGAACTCGTACAGCTCGTCCAGCTCCATCATGTCGGGACGCACACACAGCGCCTTGCCACACTCGTTGGGCTGGTAGAAGGGCTGGAAGTAGGGACACAGGCCGGGGACTGTGGAGGGAGAGGGACACAAGGGCTACACCACATGGAAACCATGCCAATGAAGATTCTTATCCTTGGGCAAGACGCCCGAATGCTGCCTGCCGATTAATGAAATGCATCTAAAATTAATACAACAAAAGAAAAACATTTAGCATATATTAACTAGTAATAGAGGGCAGGACAGGCCCTGTTTTAAAATCAGGGGTAAGGGACAAGATGCATACGTTTCAAAAAGAAAAAAGGGTAGAGTAGGCACTGTAGATTATTATGGTCCCATCGGTTATTTGTTAAGACTGTGCGTTTGTAGCTGTATACACGATAATAAATAATAAACACTGATAAAACAAAACAAAAAAGACAACAATAATCCTCAACAAATATTTAAAAAAAATTTAAAAACACAAAAAAATCACAGATCCAAACTAAAGTCCCCCAGCTGCGGTGCTCACTCTGGGGCTGGGTGGTCCTGCAGTGCTGGCTCCTGAGCTCCGCCATGCTGCTGGTGGAGCCCGAGGGGCTCATGCCCACACAGTCGGGGTAGTAAGCGGCCAGGAAGGGGCTGGCGGGGCTGTCCTTGAACAGCGGGGGCAGGATCAGCATGGAGTGCCACCAGCTGTCGATCACCTCGGCCACGCGCTGAAAAAAGGAGTGGAGTGAACACAAAATGTACTGAGATTGAACCCAGAATACATTTTATAAGAGTAAAAAGCGGAAAATAAATCTAACTGTAAATCTACCTTTGTCTGTACCCATTATTAGGTCCTGTCTTTCTCTGGGTCTTATTTAGGTCTCTCTCTCTCTCTCTCTCACACTCACACACACACACACACACACACACACACACACACCAGGTTTAGACTCACCAAATCTTCTGGTTGTGAGCACTGGTCGGACCCTTCAATCTAAGGGACACAAAGATAACGGACACAAAATAATTATGAACAAAAACAACATTACGTCACTTGCTGAGCGTCTTTCCCCTGTTCCCCGTGTTTACCTTGGCGTTGTTGAACTTGACGCCACAGCGGTACGACATCGCCATGTTGGGACTCAGCTGGATCTCCTTGGTCAGCTGACGCCACTTCCTGCAGTCGGGTTTGGTGCACTGGACCTGAAATAAAAAAAAAACGTGTCATAAGACAACCTGGACTTGGGACGTCTCGTGGTGGTTCCTGGATCAACGGGCGGTCACAGAGATGCGCTCACCCAGAAAGGCAGCTGCTGGTCGGCCATGAACGCTTTGAGACTGGGCTCGCTTTTTCCATTGCTGGTCCACACCTTCTTCCATGAAGCATAAATCTCGTAGCCGTCTTTATGGCTGACGATGACATCATGAAAAATAGAAGAAATCCAGACTTAAAAAGTATATCGACACACACTGAACTGTACTCTATTTAGCATTCATATTTCACACAAATATAAATATTACTAAATGTGTGTGTGTGTGTGTGTGTGTGTGTGTGTGTGTGTGTGTGTGTGTGTGTGTGTGTGTGTGTGTGTGTGTGTGTGTGTAGTACCTCCTGTAGTAGTGGTCGAAGCACTCATTGCAGAAGTGCTCCCCGCAAGAGAGGTGGTACCAGCGAGAGGTGTAGCCGTTCTTAGCGCACCTGTGGACACCCAGACAGGCATTAGCACGTCATGCTAACATGCTGCAGGGGGGGGAGAGAGAGAGAACACCAGTGTCTGAGGAAGAAACCCGATACCTTTCATTAGCGCTGGCGAAGCAGACGGGATACGTGGCAGAGCACCCCGCTTTCTCGCATTTCCTGTACTTCTTCTCAGACTGGTCATCCTCCTCCTCTGTGTCTGTGGCTTTTCTTTTGCTCTGGAAACCCCAGTAGGAAAGTTTAATGACACAAACCCTTTTTAGTAAAAAGTCAAACATCAGTATCTTCTTTGAAAAATGTCACACACTGGCTTTTTCTTGTAAGGCACTTTGTAAACCTTGCTTTAAAAGCTCTATAAATAAAGGTCATTATATTATTATTATTATTATTATTATGATTGTTGTTTTGACTATTATAATTCAGATTATTATATAGGAGAAGGGTTGAATGTGATAGACCGTAGGCCTACTACCTGTCCAGGTGGCGGGTTGTTGGTTCGCTTCACCCTGACGTTGACCTGCCTCCCGGAGGAGCGAACAGACTGGCCGTCGCCCGGTGAGTCAGCCGAGCTCCGCTTCTTGGCCCGACGGGCACCGGACCCGTTTCCAGAATAGTCTAAACATTGAAGAAGAAGAAGAAGAAGAAGAAGAAGAAGAAAAAAAACCGTTATCACGAGTAACTGTTATATAAAATAACGGAATCACTCTCTTTGCACCTTTGTTGGAATTAATTTCACTGCTGAAAAAAAAAAAAGTGGAGAATATTAACAATACGATATGCAAGCCTATCCTAGCAATGCGAAATGACATCTAAAAGCCAGTATAGGCTCCCAGAGCCAAACAATAACACACACTAACACCAAACGAGGCATGTGGGATATGGGCTGCAGCGCGCTGCACGACTGACCTGCGTCCGTCAGCATGACCGACTGCCTCGCTTCCTCTTTTGAGTCGGATCACCCCGCGACGCAAGGCTGGTATTTGCAGACGCGAAAAAGGAGAAACACTTATTTTAGTGTTGTGAAGGGAAATCAATGCGGTCTTGAAACCAAAAACCACTTCCGGTTCTGGAGAAGGAATTGGGCGTGTTTGTTGGTACGGCGTTTGGCCCCCGCCGCTTTCCGTACCGAGGAATCACCATGGCAACGGCGTACGCGTCTGATTGTGGCAAACATAAAAGGAGGTGATTTGGACCGCTACCCATTGATCCTCGTCTTTGGTGTTATTCTTTAAAGGAAAAGAAAATATCGTTCAATGTATCTGCAACAAAAAACAGATTTAACGACGCCGTGGACACGTTAATTAGCGATGCTCAGCCCTGAGATTGTCGTAGCAAAAAGTTATTTGACAGCTGAAAATGGATTCAAACAAAGTTTTGCAAAGACAAAAACCTGAGGTGATTAGGCCAATAACATCCACCAAGGACCGGAAAGCGTACAGGGTAAGTATTACTGTTGAGTAAAGTGACTTACAGTGGATTCAGATACAGGTCATTACAGGTCATTAAAAAATACAGGTAGGGCTTAGGGGTGTCTTCCTCAAGGATGTTTACACGTAGGCTATGGACATTGGGATTGACCCTAGAGCCCTGGGGCTAGAACAAGACTTTATTCACTAACATAATGTTGTTACTGCTGTTGTAATGTTGCAGTTTGAAACGTGAGCTAGAAGGTTGTTTAACGTGTTCACCCATTGATCCAACCTTTCTGCAGGTCCCCACTGTTAGTCTCGAACTCAACAAAGTCATCAGTCTCCTTGAAAGTCCCTTGACCGTAAGCATTTTAAAACCAATCTCCTTCCTATCCATCACTGTACTGTAGTGTTACGTTAATCGAGTGTTCTCTTTATTTAAGGCTACTTTAAAGGAGAGGCACATTTATACACTTAAGAAACTCCTGAAGAGATGCCAAAATGGCTTTGTATCCTTTTTCCACCGGATTTTGTTATTTTTAGAAAGCTTAATTTCTGTCTACTAAAAATAAACATGCTGTCACACGGATGTCCCATCGGGACCTTATTGTCACGTCCCCCGGGTCCCAATTTACAACTGCTATAATTCATCTGTCAGCATTTTCCCCGTTCCGAAATAAAGTCAGGAACATGATGAGTCACTGGCACCGTTTAGCCGAGACACCTTTTAATGAACTAAGAGGTCCGAGATCCGTCCTTAACCTTTTTCCTCAAGCTTTTGAAAGAGCTGTCGGCCATCGGCAGGATCCTCAACATCTGTGCGGAGAGAGCCAAGGGCCACCCCGAGTATGTCTCTGTGTTGTGTGACGCGCTCAAAATCTGCAGGTGAGATTCTCCCTCCTTCTCCATCCTACCGGGAAAACAACACGTTTTGCCCCCCGAGTTCTTTAGCAGGTCAACAAATAAGAAAATCCTTCAAATATTTTCCCAACTTTTTTTTCTTCTCGCTAGTCTTCCCTTCCTGAAGGAGAGGGCGTCCGATGAGATCGCCCACGCATACGACGTCAAAGAATTCCTCTCTCTAATGGGTATACAACAGGTTTTAACACGCATTTTTTTAACGTCTACACCAATATATCCATAGCACCAGTACGGTTGACTGATACGGTTGCTGTTTATTTATGTCACAGGGTGTTTGATGAGAGTGCCCATCGAGGAAGTAAGACATGAACTGTGTAGTTCTCTCAAATCCTTCTACAGTCACGTGACTCCCAGACACCTGCTAGATGGTATGGGACGTCCTGCCGCGACCGCTTCATCTCTGACCTCTAAGAGTTTCTCGAGACTCTCCTCCAGTGAGACCCTCTCATTACTGTTGTGGTGATGTTGAGGTTTCTTCCTTTCCTTCATTCGCGTGTTCTTTCTTCGCCTTGTTTCTTTCTTACTTTCTGTCTTTATTTCTGTCTTTATTTCTTACTTTCTGTTTTTATTTCTTTCATTCTTGCTTCCTTTTTTGTGTTATATTTCCTTTCTTTCAGCGTTATATTTCTCATTCATTCAATCTTCCCTCAACCATCGTGTTGTATTTATGTTGGGTGTCATCTCATCTCAAGCCCCATCGGCAGGACGAATGCGGTCGTCGTCTATTGAACGAGTGTTTCTTGTTCTAGGATTCCAGCCGTCCAACCTGGGCTACAGACTCCAGCTGCTGGAGCAGAGCGGGGTGGCCGAGACTATGGTCCTCTCCATGGCAATCCTGGAGGACCAGCCCGCCGTCAGGCTCCAGGTCCTGCAGACCCTGCAGATCCTGTCCTGCACCTCAGGTGAACACACACACACTGTCCCGCACCTCAGGTGAACACACATACACACACACACACACACACACGCATGCACACACACAAACACACACACACACACACACACACACACACACACACACACACACACACACACACACACACACACACACACACACACACACACTGTCCAGCGCCTCTGGTGAACACACACACGCACGCGCACACACACGCATATGCACACACACATACACGCACACACATCACATCAATCAAAACAAATTGCCTCTTTCGTTAAATATAGCGAGTCGCGTCCCTCGAGGACAGACATCTCATTACCTGGGTAACAATCAGGGGAAAACCCCATCAGAAGAGGCTGAGTGTCCTTGTCTCAATGTCAACAGGTCATTGTGTCCCGTTCCGCCCGGTCACCGTTAATCAGACACTCCAGTGTCGTGTTGTTGTTGTTGTTATTTTTCATCTCTCTCTCTCTCTCTCTCTCTCTTACCGCTGGCTAGACTTGAACTGCGCTTTGATACTGGGGGCCCGCGGAGCCGAGAGGATCTGTCTCCACATGAACGAGCCGGACCCCTCCGGACAGGCCCTGTTCCGCTCCTCCGAGATCCTGTGGAACCTGCTGGAGAGAGGCTGCAGGGAGGCGGTCACCGAGCAGCTCAGCAGCATGGACTGTATCCTGTACGTCTCCTGCGTGTGTGCTGTGGAAACATAACACACACAAATATTCAGAATTGCATTTGATATCATTTTTATGAGTGTATATAAATATCTATAAATAGATGATGATGATGATGATTACTACTACTATAGATATATAATATATATAATATAGATGTATAATATATTTTATATATACATATATATACATTTTCATTTTTATTCATTGATCTGTTTCTTATTGATTAATTTTCAATTTATTTATTCAGATAGTATTCTCTTATTTTTTTAGTTCAAATTGACACGTGCTTGTTATGGAGTCAAATTGTCGCCCTTTTTCCAACAGTCCTCATTTGACCTGGCGGTTTTAGACACCCTCTCTCCGTGTGTTGTGCTGCAGGGCTCTGAAGGAAGCTTTCTTCCACCAGCTGCTGCAGGGCTCACGTCAGTACGACCTGCAGCTCAGGAACGACCTCCTGGTCATCACCACACTCATCGCCCAAAACCCCAAATCCCCTCTCATCGTAAGCAGAGCATTTTGGGTCGTACCATTACACCTTTACCAGTACATTCTCTGAATATGAATAATATCTTCACATATCTTGATTAATATCGTTTAAGATAACTTTATTAACGTTCTCTTTTGTATGTCGTGTAATAACGGATTGTATTAACGGATTGTATTTACGGATTGTATTTACGGATTGTATTAACGGATTGTATTAACGGATTGTACTAATGGATTGTTCTGCTGTTTGGGTTTTGCAGGAAAGTTTGTTTGCAAAGCAACTTGTCCTTTGTGTCACATTTCCTGAATGTGAGAAACCCTTTTTTATTGAATTCCAGTCATTTGAATAAAATAATATTAAATAATCATTCATAATAACTTATGTCAATCATTTACAATACGTATTCAACCGGTAGTAATACATTAAACCTTATGTGTTGGTAGTAACCTATGATGGCTGAATTTCTATGTTTATTTTTTAGTAAAAAGTCACAACCCTTTGGTCCGCAACCTGAAGCTGAGCTACAGCAGCGAGGACTTTGAGATGAAGAGTCTGCTACTGAACTGGCTGGTCTGCATGTCCAAGGACCTCTCTGCCCTGCAGGTCAGTGAGGGTCCCCCAGTGTCCACTTCCACCTCCGCTGCCAAGAATCTTAAATCCACACGAACACTACATTTGAAGGATAATACATTTGTTAACATTACAAAGTAAAACTAAACTAAGACACCCCACTCCACTGCAGCTGGTAAAATCAATCCCCTAAACCACACACAGCCAGTAACCCATCATCCAGTTAACCCTCACACAATGCAGAAAAGACACAGAAACACAGGACAGAGGGATGAAAGTGGCATGGAAATTATTACCACAAACAAAACCCAAGCCCACACGACAGATATGTAACAGATACCGACTGCACAATCCTGCACAATCATTTGTTATTTTGGTGTCCGGCTCTTACATATTTATTTATGTTTCTTGTATGTTTCTATTTGTTATATGCTATATGCTAGCTCTTTAGGGAAGGCCGGGTCATGCTAGCCCTGCTAACGCTGGCCAAGGCTCCGCGTAACCAAGGCGACCACCAGTCTGGCGGCGGCGGCAGCGGCGGCGGCGGTAGTGGGCGCCACTGGTCCTCCGGGCAGCAGGAGGCGCTGCAGCTGCAGGCCCTGGCCACGCTGGCCCTAGTGGGGCCGCTGCTGGTGGAGGACTACACCAGCTGCCAAGGAAGCACCTGCCTGCTACTGCTGCTAGGGTGGTGCGCAGAGCAAGGTGAGTGGCCAGGGGGTCCTACTGCTACTCCCAGCCCAAAGGGGCTGCGTTCCACACCCAGTGTCCGCACACAGTCTACCTGTGGGCATCCTTTACAGGCAAAGACGCCCCCTAACCCCCATCCCTTACCTCCTTAACATGTAACTGTATTCACTGTATAAATGGTAATAGTTCAGGGTAATGTGTATTAAGTCGAGGTATGTATTGACGATGCAAAGTCATTGACACCATGTACTATGTACGTGTCAAGGCGTTCGTATGCCTTCTGTCCTATCCTGACCGAGAGTGCATTAGAACGTAACTACAACACAACTTCCAAAGCATCCACTACGTTTGTTATGAAACATGAAAGTGAGTTTGATTTATTCCATTTATTGCATTGGATGAATTGTTATGTAGACCATTAAAACAGTCCAACTAATCTTCTCATCGTGGGTTTATCGTCATCATATCTTATCTTATGTTATCGTATGTTACACAGACACTTACTTCGGCCAGGGCCACAGTTTCCACGGTACCGGGGGGCGAGGCTGTAAGAAGGCCCAGATGCACTACTGCGTGCGGGCACTGCGCTCCATGACGGGCCTGGGGGACGAGCTCATCAACCAGGACCTCTGTGACCAGGGGGCCATCGGCCAGCTCCTTGGTAACGTACACAGATGGACAGACAGGCCGATAGGTAGACAGGCTGTTTGGTAGACAGGCTGATAGATAGACAGGCCGATAGGTAGACAGGCTGATAGATAGACAGGCTGATAGACTGGGAGAGATTAGATTGTAGATTGGGAGGTAGGTGGACAGACAGGTAGATAGGAACGCAGACAGGTGGGCAGGAAGGCAGACAGGTGGGACAGATGGACTGGCAGGAAGGTAGACAGGTAGGTAGGAAGGCAGACAGACAGACAGGTAGGAAGGCAGACAGACAATCAGTCAGGCAGACAGCAGGCTGGCCGAGAGGAATTTAAAATGAATGTAACCTAAATAATATTTATCAAAAAAAGTACCGGTGCCTTTTCAAAGCTGTCTCTATTCTGTTCTCTTTGTTAATGTACATACATTACTATTCAATCATACAACATGTGTTGCTTCACTAACTCCACCTCCAACACACCCACCCCCCCCAACGCTCAGGGATCCTGATGCAGATGGAGGACGGGACCCCCGAGGAGGAAGAAGACCCCATCAGCTTGGAGATCAAGGGGGACATCCAGCTGCTGCTGTCCGCCCTGTGTGAGACGGACCTCCACAGGAAGGTAGAGATGGCCCCCCCACGGTCCCATCGCTTAAGGGCCCCTGTTTATTGACCACCGCACCAGGTGTGATGTGGTCCACCCGGATGTATAGATCAACTAGTCCCTTTAACACGTGACTGTGGCAGTTTCCCCTGCCACATGCCATCTACCATGGCTTTCCAGGGCTTCTCCAACAGCAGGACACAGGCAGATGATTAAACCGGTTTATTGTAAGTTTGTGGTGGTTTGAACAGGCAGAGCAGATGGTACATGCTAGCGCTCCTCTCGAGTGTGTTTGCTGGTGGCTGGTTTAACCTGTGCAGCCTCACCCAGTCCCAGAGTCTAATCAGTCTAACTCCGACCAGGTGAGGCTGCTTAAACCAGCCACCAACAACACACACTCCACAGTGACCTAAAGCAACCCCTGGTGCTGTGTGAATGCTAGTGAATGTCTCTGTGGAAAAAGTAGCAGCTTTGCTACTGAAATGTCAGTTCATTTATCATTTTTAAACACAGCTCAACCGTTGGTGTGTTTATCATTTAATGAGTAAAGCCCCACGACTGAAACGTTTTCATTTTTTACAACTGTTAAAAAATAAAGCCCTGCCATGGAGATCAGAATAATCTCCTCATTACTGAAACCGTGGTAATGTTTCAGTTTAATGAAACCGCTCAACTGTTATCAGGTCAATTTATCAGTTTAAATGGCACCTCTACTTTCAAAGCTGAAGTGGTACATTCGTCAGTGAAACAAATATCTCTGCTGTTGAAACATTGAGTGCCTGAGAACCAGAATCCATCTATCGTCCTTGGAGACTCTATAGAGACAGAGATGCCATGTGTCCCGTGTTGCCATAGGAACTGTTCGGAGCCGAGGGAGTGGAAATGGCCGTGCACTTCCTGAGAATGAGCCCAGAGAAGTTCAACAGCGGCCTCGGCCACAACAGACTCCTCCTCTCCACGGTGGACTGTGTCTGGTTAGTCGGCACACACCGTCTGACGCGACTTTCTGGTTGTTTCCTTTGGACGAATGGCTGCTTGGTCGCCTGGTTTTATTGAATTATTTGGGGATACTTAACAGGACATTGTTAATGTGTGACGCCGAAAAGAGCCATTTTATTAGCTTATTTAGAATGGTCACTTATTGTCAGTTATTTGTGAATAATTTGTTCAGCACTTAAGAGTTTGCTGCTGAAAGTGACAGTTATTAAATTTCCCCCTGACTTCAGGTCCTGCATCGTGGGATGCTACACCACAGAGGACTACTTCCTGGCCAGAGAAGGCGTTTTTCTCCTGCTCGACCTGCTCAGCGTAAGTTTGGAAACCACCAAGTTCACTTTGGCAGAGGAAGCGTATAATTTAGTCAACAAATAGCCAAACCAAAAAAAAATAATCAGTTCGATGTTGTTTTTGCTCTGTTTTTGCAAGCACGAAAATCTAGTTGAGTTGTTCTAACCCAGGTGTTCTGATGTATGTTTCTGATGTACGCTTCCTAGTGGAGCCCCAGGTGCATGCAGGGTGTGGTCCTCGCCACGCTGCTGGACCTGTGTGACAACCCCAAGACCCTGTCCCACGTCATGACCTGGACCGGGGCCCGGGGCCAGACGGCCCCCAGCCTCCTGCTGCACCTCTGGCGGGAGGAGGAGGTGGAGCTGGGGGTGGGCCGGGACCAGCATGGGCGCATGGCAGGTCAGGCGCCCCCCCCTGCTGGTTGTCCTTCTAAACTACACTCCACACCCCCAGCTGAAAGGTTCTGGGTTCGAACCTCGATGTCCGCAGCCTATCTGTCTGACATCCCTGTGATACGAATATTGAATATTGAGAATATTGAGAATATTGAGAATATTGAGAATATTGAGAATATTAAGCCCTCAAAAGGGCAAAGGAAAAACGATCTCAAAATAACAGTTTCAGTTCAAAAGAGTAAAAGCAGAAGTTTTGCTGACCACACAATTTCTCTCCTCTATGATTAGAAATCACGTGGATTAGAGGATTTTCCTTTGAAAAGTGACATTTTGTTTACATCTTGGTTGACACAGCCATAATCCCAACAAGACTACTATTGCAGTCGTATTTTTTTTTAACTTTTTGAAAGTATTTTTTGTCTTCCGACACAAGTAATTGAGGAGCAGGTAAGGGCTTACCTACAGGTTGTCTGCAAAGATCGGGGGAGTGAACCCAGTACCGTTTGGCTGGGATTCGAACACCCTAGCCACTGCACTATCCTATACTTTTTGCTACAAAACGAGAAACTCTTAAACTCTTGTAACTACTATAGATACTAATAGGTTGAGGTATTATAACTTCTGTTTGTCTTGCTCCTATTGCACCGAAGACCCCAAGAGACCCCTCCTCAGCTGCTACCAGGCGATATCTGACACGTCCTTCCCCGTGGGTCAGCCCAGCGCTGCCGTGATGGACCTGTCAGAGAATCTCCGGGCCAAGGTGTACTCCGTCTTCTGCAAGCTCGGTAACGGAACCGCAGCACCAAGTAGCATCGTTCTAAATGTTCTAACAAAATCTACGCCGCATGTTTTGACCCCTTCCTGTGTTTCTCCCAGGTTTCCACGACCTTCACGGGTTGTCGACAAAGGACCACGTGACCCTAAGCATTGTCAAAAGATATTTGGATTTCAAGGTGAAGGGAGGTCACTGTTTACGATGCGCGTACATTGTACCTCGTAGCTGCGTGTCATAGTTTCTGATCGCTTCACAGTGATTTCAGACGCATGTCATTAAAGAGCAGGTAGGGGTGGGGGGGGTTAGGGGGCATCTTTGCTCAAGGGCGCCTACGGGTAGACCGAGAACTATGGTGATCGAACCCGGGCCCGGTACTTTTAGGCTGGGAGTCGACAACCCTGACTAGCTAGGCTACCGTGAACAGCTCTGTTAAGCTTCCCGTCATTGAATCCCATACTAAAAACATCAACGGTGCCGTAGGTGGGCGAGGTGTGGGACGAGGTCATCCAGGAGCTGGCGCTGGACGGTGTGCGGCCCGTCAGCCCCGACGCGGCCGCCCTGGAGGCCATATGGAAGATGGCGGAGGACACGGCGACCAGGGTGGCGGAGGAACAAACCGCCATTCTGGAGCGCCAGGCGAAGGATGACCTCACTCAGGAGGAGCTCGTTTACGCAGAGGTTAGGAAAAGCAAGAATTCTGGGGTTTTTCGCAAACATTTTGTGTTTAATTAGGGGATATACACACAGGATTTACATTTATATTCTTATACGTCTTCTTCTTAACTGCCAGTTGAAAAGATATTTGAAGACTTGGCAAGTCCTAAAACCATGTGGACAGGGATAGCCAATCACAAGCGTCTTCTATAACCTGTTCAGCCTGTAGATGGTGCTGTCGACGTCCCTGTCTTTCTCTCTCTCTCTTGCAGATCAAGTCTCGTCGGAAGCAGCAGGAGCTCACCGCCAAGTCGTGGGACCACTACGTCTCCAGGACGTCAGACTACAAGATCCTCACGGTTGTTCATCTCGTACTGCCAGCACCCAACACCCAAGACCCACTGCGCCTCTACTAGCGTACACTGCACACACAAACACGGGTCGTCACTCGTCCAAAAAAACGATTAAACTCTGTGCTTCTCTCCGCAGGAGGTCAGGCTACACAGGGAGAAAACCATGGACTCGTCCCGGTCCAAGTCGAAGCCGGACAGTGGTGCCGTGCACCCCTCAGAGGTCTGTGGTCTGGTCATGACGTCATAGATGTATATGTCTTAGATGGCTTCTATAGCATCGTATACAGGATCTCCCTTTCAAATGGGAAAAAAAACATTAGTCTTTTTTCTAATATTTGTATTTGTTAAAGCTACGTCATTCAGAGTTAAACAAAGACAGAACCGAGGCACACAAAAAAAAACATTGACACCGCCACTGACTTTGCCAATGTGTTTTAAAAGAGCAAAAAAATAGACGCATAGTAAATAGTGTAGGCCTGCCGCGTGTTTCAGAACTTCTTCGGCCGCGTGTTGAACGTGGAGAACGGCTCGGAGCTGACCCTGGAGAGAGTGCCCATCCGTGGGGTAGCTCAGCAGGAAGAACCCCCTGCCGGCCGAGACCCAGAGTACTTCAGCACCGTGTCGGTCAAATAACTCTCAATTGTTCACTTCATATTTGAGTCACTATCTAGGTAAACGTCTGGGCACAAAGATTAAATATTGACTTAATGAAGGAGTAGAGGACAGTTAACACAGTTGAGTTTTCGTATTGTGTTTGTGAAATAGAACTTGTTTTTATGGCTCGATGTTAATTTCTTGTGTATTATACGCTACAGCAAGAGAGCAGCAAACTCAAGAAAATGACATGTAAAGAGGATTCTCTTTTTTATTATTAATATAAGACCTGATTGCCTCAAGAGGGTAAGAGCACAGGAGATTAAGCTTTGAAAGTCATTTATTGCCCACTTGTGTGACTAGATCAGCTTCAAATAAACGTCTCAGCCTTGATTACCGACCTTGTGTCCTTTATTTGATCCCAAACTACTATGAAAATAACCCATGGTTACCCTCTCACGGTTTACGATGATTGTTTACGATGCTTGCCAGTTTAATGCACAGATCTATACTCTGGTGGCGTGTGTTTCTATCGAGTGGTTATACAGAAGTAGGGGTGAGGTCACTAGATCTGCACAATCAGCAAGCTGTGGTGTAGTGTCCCCCCCCCCTTGTCTAGTTTCCCCCTCCTCCCCTCTATGTGGATGAAGGCGCTGTATGGTACAATATGACTCGTTCTGTCTGAGACGTCAGACAAAACAAACAGGCAAAACTCAGTGTGAATACAATATTGGAAAATGTAGCTAGCGTGTTTTACAGTCATCGTCTCTCTCACGGGTTCCAACATTATTCCGCTATTATTTTCCATTTTGATTATCTCACAAATGAATCTCCATCATATACACAGCATTCATCTGCACTATTATGAAAGTAATGCAATCCAGAAGGCTGATTCTCTGTTGACGTGATCTTCTCAAGGACAGTGTGTTTTGTATGGAAGGTGCTGGGTCCTGTATGAGTGAATGGATGAGGAGGTACTGCTCCATGCTCTGTGTTCAGGTTACATAAGTCTCTGCAGCAGCACATTAACACACATGTTAGTTCAAGTGTACACAACATGCGGCACAGAAGCACTTTCTCTCCCTTCTCTCCATCACCTCTCTCTCCTCTCTCTCTCTCTCCTCTCATCATGCCTCTTCTCTAACCTCTCTCTATCTCTCTCCTCCTCTATATATCTTCTCTCTATATATCTTCTCTCTCTATCTTCTGTCCCCTCCCCCTCTCTCTCTCTCTCTCTCTCTCTCTCTCTCTCTCTCTCTATCTTCTATCCTCTCCCCCTCTCCCCCCCCCCCCCTCTCTCTCTCTCTCTCTCCCGCCCCCTCCCAACCAATCCAGATGTCCAAATCACTTTTGACAGGGCCAGAGCTTTCATCAAGCCATAGAAGCGTGTGTGTGTGTGTGTGTGTGTGTGTGTGTGTGTGTGTGTGTGTGTATTTGCGTGCACACCCCTGTGAATGCACAGACTAGAGGTTTGCCTGGGACTAGGGTGGTGAGCCAACCCATTCAGACTGGCGGATAGGGTCAGGGCACATGTTGTACAAGAGTGCAGAGAAAGAGAGAGAGAGAGAGAGAGAGAGAGACACACATACATACAGGGGATCCTCCACGGTCTATGAAGCCCATTTGAAGCCACTATTTGTTCTGGCCACGCCGGGTGGGTCCGTAGTGTCGCCCTGCACAGATTGATAAAGGTGAGGATGGAGAGACTTTTTTTTTTTTGTTGGTATTTTATTAGTCTGTAGTTGTATTCGTCTATCACTTCTACACATCTGACAGGGCTCTGGTTTCCTCACTTCTTTGAAGTATTTTTAAGATGGATATACATACAGGGGAAGTCTTTTCATCAAACTGAGCAAATTATGGAAAAAGTTGAATCAGGAAGAAAAATTCTTAACAGTTGCATAACGTTTGTGATTTCTACATCAAATGTGTTTTGTTTATACAGTATGTATGTGCACTGATTAGAACTATTTGTCCAGAAACTTTGTATTTAACAATTATTGTATCCGTTCAAATCAAATGAAAGGTGTCATTACTTTGATGTATTCCAAGCTAATATGAATGTGTTTGTAGACTGTGTGTAAATATCAGCATGGTAATATGACACATCTAAAAGTTGTTTTTTTGAAACATTGCAAAAACCTAACCTGAACCCCCATGTGGGTAAAGTAACCCCAGCAGGAGGACGTGGCTAGCGGACCCCCGAGAGACCCTCCCCTGGCAGGCATGATCATCTGGCTGGGGAGGCTGACCCCTGGGTACTTCCGCCTCCTCCAGGTACCGTCAAACGGCCTTGGATTCACGTCCACTATTAGACTGAACTGAAGAAGTATTGAGGATGGTGTAATGGCTTGGGTCCCAGCCAAAAGGTAATGGGTTCGATCTCCACAGTCTACCTGGAGGCGTGTCACTGTAAGTTGCTTTTCATAAAAGCGCTTACTAAGTGACCGCTAATTAAAAATATTTGATATTGAATTGTGTAAAGTTGTAAAGTTGTGTGAAGGCTTTTGGGTAGTTTTAATATACCAGGCAACATTCAACCGTTTAATGGGGAAAAGCGAACTAACTAATAGTTATTTCGCTTCTGTTTAACATGGTTGTTGTTGGTGTTGGGTTGAAACGGGTCAGGGAATTGCTTAATGCTTTGTTTCGTAACAGAATCAGGCTCTGGAAACTGATGGAAATTAATATTTCATAGACAGCCGCGGCAATGTAAGCTACCTAGAGAGACGACATTATGTAACAGTCAAGATGGCTTTATGATACTGCTCCATAATACACATGTTATGGATAGAAGCAATCACTACCTCCTCATTAGTTTGCATTTAAATGTTGCACAGTTTCAGTGTATCATCTACATATTTGTGAGCTTCACAAACGATGGGGAATTATGCATATCGAGTTTCATCCTATCTTTTCTCCTCCGCTTTCTTCCATCTCTCCATCTTCATCTTCAGAGGCAGGTGTCGGGGGAGGTCCAGATGCAGCCCCAGACCAGCTTCGTCAACCCCATCGCCATGACGATGGCCACCCTGGGCATGGGGGTGTCTCTGTACAGTGCCAAGAGGATGGCCGAGAGAGTCCAACTGAAACCGTCGGCGATCTAACGCCGAACCTAAATGTAGACACACACTTGAGTTTACTCCAAAAAAACACTTTTATGCCCCCTGTCTCTACTTGGTTGCATAGTGCCACGTTGTTTTTGTATGAGATTGGGTGTTTGTGAGTCTCGAAGAAGGTTTAAAAGGTTTTTGCAAAAGGCAAATATAGTTCTATAAAGAACTGGTTGGATGAAGTAAAGGTTTGTCCCTTGTTGCGTGATGTGAAGGAGGATGAAGGAAATAAATGGTAGCCATCATACAATATGAAGCAGATTTGTTACTGATTCACAGTATTTTACTAGTCTCTTCAGAAATAGTTCATGAATTAGGAAATAAATAACTGCTTGCCTTAGAAACATTGGGTCACCACCTTTTGCCAAAAAATGACAACCTTTTGTCAAAAAGTGTCACATTAATAGTTTGATAGACCTGACCGAAAGTGCTTGAAAATGAATATTTTCAGTGTTGATATCTGACCTGCTCACTATATATTTCCTTGTACTTTTTTGTGATTCATCATGTGTTCATGTATTTCTGTTGATGCTAGCTAACCTCACACACTTAAACTGTTATCTCTTAGTCTGACTCTGTGGTATGTAAGCGCCTCTTCGATATCAGATATTATCCGTTTCATCCACTGAAAATGAGTCATCGATGCAAACACTGCTAATGTATAGATATGTGTAATTAATTTCCATAAATGGCATGCCAAATAAACAAAAACACTGACAAAACTAAATGTTCCCTGTAAATGACGTTGCGTCCAGTTAATATGATTGCGGTGTTAATAGGTGAACCCATAGCTTGGCTGATGTACATGAAAGGAAGGATCACCGGGGTCGTCCACGTGGAAATGGCTGCGAGGACAGTTATTGTCCCACTGCCGGCCGGCTGCACACGCTGTATGGAGGAATTCATGTGCATGGGACGGGGGTTGAAGGGAAGTGAACTCTACTCCGAGGCTCAGACACTGAATGAATGAGATGCCACATTAAAAGACCCCTGTTGTTATAGCTAATGTTAAAAGACCCTTGCTGTTAGCCAGCACGTGTTTTTAGGTAACAGTTTTACCCAATTTGTTTAGGCCCAAATTAGCTGATTACAAAGAAAAAGGGGAAAGAAAGAAAGAAACACAAAAACTAAATAGCTTTTTTTTAAATGATGTCCATGGAGCAATCGAAAAAAATAAACTTGCCTTACAAAGTAATTTTTCAGTCCTGTGGTGGCAGCCTAATGCATTTAAGGTGTCAACACTGTCTCTTGACACAATAAATGTATTACCACCATGCCTGCAGTGTGTGTGTGTGTGTGTGTGTGTGTGTGTGGGTGTGTGTGTGTGTGTCCTGAACCATGCAGGACAGAAGCAGGTGAATAAGATGGAGGGATGGATGGATAGATAGATGGACAGACGGATAACGGATAAACAGTTGGATAGTTGGGTGGAGAGTCAGACAGACGCAGGAAGCCCCGCCAGACTGCAGTGGGAAGAGGAGCTCTCTGCGTGTGGGAACTGCCTGTGTTGTTAGAGGGGTAGACTGTTAAATCAAACACTGTCATCCCCTTGCTATAAACATGTTGGTTTTAGTTTATCTTCTCTCATTCATTATTCAATATTCAATATTATTCGATATTCAAAAGTGGGATGAAATAAAAGAGTGTGTGTGTACGTGAGAAACAACCATTATTTGTTCTGTGTGTGTGTGTGTGTGTGTGTGTGTGTGTGTGTGTGTGTGTGTGTGTGTGTGTGTCCGCGCACGTGTCTGTGCACGGCCGTGTGAGTATATAAGTTTCGGTGGTGGGTGGGCGTTTTCGGTGGGGGGGTTCGTCCGTCGCTCCTCCAATCCAGCAGAGGTCACTTATCACCGTCGGTTCCAAACCCTCAACGCCCAGCCTCGTGGAGAGCAAGACGCACGGCGCGCTACGTGGTGTGGCGGCTGGGTGACGTTAAGCACGCTGTAAGTTTCCAGAGTGCCGACGAAAGGCAATTGCTGTGAAGTCACCGGCTGATTGGGGATTTTACGCAGGCAAACCGATGCTAACGGAAAGCAGCGCAAACTGGCTCTCTGCGGGAAAACAACCCCCACCAACTCTTCGTATGTTGAGGCTGAATCTAGCGTTCGTATTTTCCGTTACTTTCGGACATGATTCTTAAATGTAAAATGCCATTTGGGTGTTTGCGTAAAAGCGCGTCTTGCTGCAGGTTGCGCCGCCGTCATCACTTCGCGTGCTATCTGCATCTTCATCGGATCTCCACTTGATCACGAGGAGGACGACCACTTTGGAGTCGAGACCTGGGTGTGCTCACCTGTCAACACCTCCTCTTGCGATGGCTCTGTCTGGTCGCCCTTTGGGGACGTTCCCTCGGCGGCTCAATGTTTTCGTTTTGCTGATCGTGCTCGCCGCCGCCGCCGCGTCGGCGAGTCACGACGCCCCGGGGAGCGAGGCGTCTCCACAAGACACCCACGAACCGACAAATGTCACCCACAAAAAAGCCTTCCCTGTCCTCTCGTTCAAGTACGATCGCGTGAGAACACCCTTTGAGATCTCCCTGTGGATCCTCCTCGCCCTGCTCATGAAACTTGGTGAGTAGGAGCCCACGGTTCCTCCTGGCAGTTTGGTTTTTTTGTTTATCGATTATGTCATTTATGTTTAAACGTCTCTTATCAAATTCGTGAACTCAACGCCAAACCGTGGGAGTAACGGCGCGTCACAAGCAGCCACATGTGCAGTCGTTGTGCTTAATCAATTTTCTGCGGTTTGGTTTATCACGCCACACAGCTCCACCCGTGAGACCCTCTCCCCAACACACACACACCCACACCCACACACACACACACACACACACACACACAGCCTTTCAGATTGTTGTCTCAGTGCTGATTTTAATCAGCCAGTCCATGCTACTCATACTCTGGGGATTTTCGCAATAACTCTTATTGTGAAAATCACTGATAACTGAGTGCTATGATTTCCTTCATTTATTTCTATTTTATTAAAATGTTTAATAGCGTTGTGCGTAGTGATTGCCACATGTATTTGTAATGCTAGCGTTAGGTTTGTACAATGCTGTATAAAGTTATTCTACTTTCTGCACCTATAGTCACGTGACGACACTGATGACAATAACATCTAACTGTTAAACAATGGCAGTTGATACCAAGCAAGCCAAGAAAGAGTGAGACCCCCAGGGGGGGGGGGGGGGGGGGGGGGGGGGGGGCTCTCATACAAACAC
>OOFB01028985.1:3223-15695 GCA_900323305.1 Trachyrincus murrayi
CCCGCGGGGCCTTTTAACGTCTGTGTGACAAATGCACAACATGTGCAGGTCTGAGTTTAACAAGTGACAGGTTCCTCTGAAAGTGTTAATGTGTGTGTGTGTGTGTGTGTGTGTATGTGTGTGTGTTTATGTGTGTGCATGACACCCTGTTTATAAACAAACACCAGGGTGTGCCATCTGCACCTTGCGTATCACCCTAACCCACACACACACACACACACACACACACACACACACACACACACGCTTCTTTTCAAAAGTCACTATTGATAACATGCATTCAATGAAACTAAAGGCATGCACGTTTTGACATCAGGGAAGACAGCGCTACAGATGTTGTGTGTCCCATTAGCATGTCAAACATGCCAGAGAGCGTTTATATCCAGGGGAAAAACGCCAGGCCATGAAATGAACCAGACACACACATTTCAGATTCCATAACCTCGTGGGGACCCAAATGAAACACACATTTAGGGACTCACTGATATCAGAGGAGTGATAATGAATGAAAAACATACAGAGATTAGTCCGTCAAGGTTGTGATTCTGTCACATAAAACTGAAGAAAGGTTTTGTGAGCTCCATATTCCGTGCGATAATCAAATAGTTAAATACCGCTGGAAGAATGTGGTGGACTCCGACAGATGACGGGAGCAGTGACCAACTGATTAGCCGTAGTCTATTCTCCAAGCCCGCACACACACACACACACACACACACACACACACACACATGAAGAGAGGGGTGGTAAGGTGAAATATGGGGACCAGGCAGGATATACAGAGATCTGCTGAACGCTAAACTACACAGACGCTTCCCTTGGCTCTTTTCAAATCCAAACCCTTCTGAAGAGATTAATGGAGAGAGGTTACACCACCCCCCACCCCCACCCACCTAACCCCAGCCACAGGAGGGGGGGGGGGCTGTGGAATTCAGTGTGAGTCACGCTCCACGTCGAAACAGCTCAGAGGAGAAAAACCCCACCTACCACCCACCTCCACCTACCCCATCCCACCCACCTCCACCTACCCCCCCTACAACCACCACCCACCACAAAAACTACCACCCACCACCACAACAACCACCTCCCCTACCTCCACCACTACTACAACACACACCACCCCATATACTACACCACCACCACCACCACCACCACACACCACGCCACCCACCCATCCAGGATTCTGTAGCCTTGATCACCTGGTCTCCATACATTATGTTGATGCCTCTGCAGAGCCACGGCACCCGGGGCCATTAGTGGAAGTGGCTCCACACTGGCCGGCCCTCATCTGTCATGTGGACAGAGAGAAGAGAGAGAAGAGAGAGAGAGAGAGAGAGAGAGAGAGAAAGAGAGGCAGATAGAGTCATCGGTGATGACCTCACGCTGCAGATGAGAAGAGGAAGGTGGAGGAGATGACCTGAAACTCTCTGGAACATGGAGCTCCTTAGAGGTGGAGGGGTGCTGGACCACCTCCACCCCTGACCCTCTACCTCCGCTCCTTAATGACCCGTCTCTGTATTCACTGTAAGTCGCTTTGGACAAAAGAGCAGTTGGCTCTTTAGTCCAACGCGACTTACAGTGAATACAGAGACGGGATGAAGACAGAATGAATAAATAGTCAGTGCAAACGGACAAAGGACACACATCACTTTTGGATGTAAACGATAAAATCGTCAGATCTTAACGTATATAGAGACCAGTGGATATCATGTCCTCCAAGAGCTGCACGAAGTCAAGTCACAGCTTCTAACCTGGCCCTGCTTATTCAAAACGTATGGAAAATATTCCCAGAGCAGTCTGAGGAATTCATTCAGTGAATAGCAGGAGCAGGAATGCGGGGAACTGCAGCCCCATAAATTGACCAGTGTGTTTATGGTCCATCTGGTACGGACCCCATCTTCTTTTAAATGACGAACCAGGAAGTGAGTAACCCTAACCGACCTGCACAGACCCCACAATAGAGGCTGGCCCCCCATGGACCCCACAGTGGGGGAACTGGCAGTTACTGGTCACTGCAAAACACACACACTTTAACCACAATGTAAGGTGGTTCTACCGTTCTCAGAGGTGCAGTACATTTAGTCATTCATCAGACGCGTTTAAGCGACTTACTTAAGTGAGGCTGAGAACAATTAAAGTATAATGTCAATGTACAAAAACTAAACAGTGCAAGAATACTTGGAAGAATCGACGAACACAAGGTTAGTCCAATCGATTTTTTCTGAGGAGTAATTATGTCACTCTTTTTACACAAGCGATACAATACGGTGGTAGTTTAAGACAGTAGAATATTGGCTGATGCTCGCTCGGGATTGCATTGCTCAAGCAACTTAAGTTAAGTGCCCTCTCTCTCTCACTTTTTTCTCCCCCTATCTCACTCTTTCTCTCTCACTCTTCCCGTCAGTTTTTCACTCACCCTCTCCCTCTCTCTCACACGCTTCCTATCTCTTGTTCTCTCTCTCCATCAGCCCGGAACCGTCTTTCCGATGTGTCTGTGTGTGTTTGTGTACTTTTGTATTATTATGTCTTGTGTGCCGTGTCTTCACGTGCGCCCCATTGTCTGGGAAAATGAATTTCCTCCTTGAGGACAATACTAAATGACTACCCATCTCCTTCCCTCTCTCCCCCCCCTCCCCCTCTCTCTCTCTTTCTCACACTATAAAGACAACCAGAGGTCATGCAGCTGTGCGGTATTACTTAGCAGATGCTATGAACCAACACAGTTATTCAAGCAATGAACATACCAGAGAGGGAGAGACAGAGAGAGAGAGAGAGAGAGAGAGAGAGAGAGAGAAGGTGAGGAGAAGGAGGTGTAGAAAGACAAGCGAGGCGCCAATACAAGACGCCAGAGTATATAAACGGTAGCATATTATGCGACACAATAGACAAGCTACGCTCATCCTGATCCACTTGGCACGCGTGCATCAGCTCATTTGGCTTCCTGCCATGAAAGCTCTTTTTGTGACGCCTCCTGTTCAATTTCACCCCTCATTTCGCCGACGACGCTCTCCCATTGTTAATCATTTTAATTCATTTATTTTCCTCCCGGTTGCGAACATCGGGTCGCCTAAGTGCATCTGTGTTCGTGCCGCGCAAGCTAAATAGCGTCTATAGCTAACTAAGAGAGCCGTACACCGAGGAGGGAAGCAGCCAGCAGCAGCTGCAGTCGATTCGTTAAACAGGGGGGGAGAAAACCAGGCAGGAAGGAAACACCTGAAAGCTTATTTCTTCTTGTTCCAGTGTCCAGAGTCTGACAGGGGGAGACACAGAGAACGACTCCTGTGTGGAATCCAAAGCTACACAAGACATTTCCAGGAGCAGGGAGAGAAGGGGTGTTGTCATCTTCAGCTGAGATGAAGATGACAAACGGTTTAACCTCGTCGCTAGCTATAGCCTCACTGGGATTCTAGCGAGGAACAGTTGTGTTTTCAGTGGACCATCTGGATTGGCTAATTAGCATCAACCCAGCGGTACAGTAGTGGTTGCAGCGAAAACCATGCGAGGAGTTTTAGCTTCCTGGACCTGGAATTTTCCACTGCTACTGTGGAAGTATTTCACCTATTGTCTCTCGCAATCTTTTTTACAGGCTGCTTGAGAGGTGATAGGAATCTGCTGTAAACACTACATAAAACAAATTGCTCCGCAGAATGAGCAGAATTGTGTTTATGCCATACACAAACAATCTCTTATCAGACGACGGTGGATGGTTTGGCGGATTAACATGGCTTCCCAATGTTTAGCATTCTGCATTCTTGCTGAAACCAGAGAGCACAGTGCAATGGATAAACTGTTTTTACCACAGGAGACCATTAGTCTAGGCTAGCCTCCAGCTAAACTAGCATTAGCTTACCCTCCAGCTAAACTGTGATTCGGTAAGAATGAAAAGAAAAGAAAAGATAAAAACAGAGTGATTAGATGATTACATTGACAGTAAACAGACTGATAGCCGATAGATCCAGAGCAGATAGAGCTGATCCGACATGCCTCCCCAGGAAAACAAACTGGAACATTCCACCGTGCCCTTCACCTCCACCACACGTGTATCATACTTTACATGACCCAAAAAAGACAGTTGAGAAGATGAGCAGTCAGACAGGTCCATACCCCCTCGGGGACGTTTGACGGCTGCTTTATCATCTCAATCTAAAAGCTCAGCGATTTGACTGCCATTGGGGTTCACGGCTGGCGATTTCTTCGGCTGGTTCTCCAACTCCCTTCGCTAGAACTTCAATCAGGTAGAGAGGCGGTCGTTAGCATTGGGCTAACCGCCCTTTTCAATTGACCTTAGTGCCACCGGGTCACTCAATCATTCTGTTTAATGTAGTGGTCAGGGGAACGGCGGGAATTCCTTCCTGTTGGGGGCGTGTCCAACCCCCAAACAACGTCTTCAATCGTGAACGGTCATGGTTCCTCAATTGAGCGCCATTAAGAGGTCAAGGGTTACCGATCTAGATTAGAATCTCAGTGTCAATCATAGGCTTTACCTCTTTGACCAACCATGGGAGAAATTCATAACAAGAGCTTGGATGTTTTGTTTTCAAACAAATCAAAACATGTGCCGCCAACGTTGTGTTGGCTACATAATAAAAACACTGAAACGTAGCCTTATGGAAAACCAAACCGAACATGAATCGTGTTCAAAGCTTTCAAGCAACGATGGGAGCAAGTGCCATTCATCTTGACCAGTGTAAACACACTGTTTCCATAAGACTCTTACTCAAGAGCGTTTTAAACAGCAGTGCACAGCTAAATGGCACACTTAGCAACTATTGTGACATTATTTAAAGCGTAAAGACAAATAGGTCCCGAGTGCAACTGCAGACTATACATAAATACACATCCCCTTGGTATAGCGCAATCTTGCAAACGAACAAAAGTACCCTCATCAAAATTCTTCTTCACGTTTTTAAAGCTTTGAAGATGAATTCACTTCCTGCGGAGAGACGCCAGAGATACGCATCATGACTCGACAGAGGTTCCACTAACTCTGGCTAATGTACAGACCTCCGCCACGATCCACCACCACTTTGAGATCTACTGAAGCCTCAATCCCTTCCTCATCACCACCACCACCACCACCATCGTTACATCCTCCACCATCCCCCCATATCTCCACCACTATACCACAACCCCACCACCACTATGACCACTATCCCTACTGTCACCACCTTCTCCACCTCCACCCTCTCCACCACCACCACCACCCCTACCTTTCCTACCACCACCACCACCTCCTCTACCACCACCACCACCCACACTAACCTGCATTACGAACAGATGTACCAGGAGCAGGAGTCGCCGTCGCTCATGCACAACGGATGGCTGGATTTCGTTGTAGGTCAGAGGTCAAGCCATATCCTTTACCCGACCCTGGCATTCCACACAGATGAGTGACGGCAGGAGCGACGGTAGCAGAGAGCCTCGTCGGATACGCCGAGACCTCCCGAACAATCCCGAGACCACGTACCGCGAACCCCCGACCCACAACCGAATCCGGGTCAAACGGACAAATAAAATGACCCCGCATTCGCCGAGAGGAAGGACTGGACGGTCATTTTAAGAAGAAGAAGAAGAAATAATTTATTAATCCCCATTGGGAAATTAATTCTCTGCGTGTACCCATATATGCTAGGAGCAGTGGGAACCAATCCCAGTTGGAGTGCCCTTGCCTTGGTTATGGGTGATTTGGGTCTCGGTTCATACATATGGCAATGCCAATAAACGTTGGTCAGTTTGACTGGTGAATACCAGTCAAACTAAAATTAAATAAATCAATTTCTTTTGGACAGGAGCCACAAAGTGTATCCAGGTTATGCGCGTCATCCGCTATAAAGGACCTACAACCTTAGATTCACTCACCCTCAAACGGCCGACCAGCCGCAAACCTCCAGAGTCAAACACCGACGCCCCGAGAGGATGTTTAAAAGGCCCATTAGGGGTCATAGGTCAGGGGGTTGCGCAGAGAGGTTCCTTCTCTTGTCGTTACGTCTGTGTGAAAATACACAGAGACGTCGGCGTCACAGGAGTCCTGCTTTACAGCGGACATGACCGACACACTGTACACACCTTGTCGTTCCTGCTACAAGAAATAGATTTATTTGTACTTGTCTTGTTAACCAGTCGCACTGGCCGGCGATTCTTGGCATTTACACAAGATATGCTGAACTGCCCGGCCAACAACTATGATCAATCAATCATCACTTTTTAATACGGTGGATACTCAGTTCCAGTCTCCTCCACCACAACTCATTTCTGAGTTAAGCGGTCTCTCTCTCACACGTTGCTTTGGCCGGAGAGTCCATGATATCAATCCAACTAAATGTACTAACTCGTTTGCTTTCGAGTATATGTATCTTTGCTTTGTAATTATAGTTAACAGAGATTTGCATTACGCCAAATCTAACAATGTCAACCAATTTAATCAATATGAACTACATCTACTCAGGCAGGAAGACTCTTTTAAAACAGAAACAACATATTTTAACTTCCACTGCAACAGTTCTTGACGTTTATTTCGATTTATTACTCACAGACTTCCATTTTGTGCCTGAGCCACATCCACACACACCCACAGACAGACACACACACACAGACACACACACACACAGACACACACACACTCTTGTAAGTTGGGTAAGTTGAAACAAAGAGCTATTATTCTAACTGTATCGGAGCGTCTGGACCACAGAAACCGTGGGCCGGGCACATGCCCCGACCTCACCCGTCACTCGGAATTGCCTTTGTGTAAACTTCCTGATGCTTCATATGCTTCTTGGGGTCAGGGGTCAACCTCAAAAGCATGACCAATCACTGGCCACCAAAAGCCCCCCGTGTCACAGGCAACAGTTGAAGTCGATTAGCTGTGATTCATTTAGAAGGACTTTGGATTGGCTCTCATCTGGATGGACGGGGGTTTTAACGGAGCTGGCTCACACGTACGCCCGGGTGAATGGCATGGACTAAAATAAGAGAAAAGTGACACTTGAATAACACTGGTTAATAGGTTCAAGATACGCTACTCTAGGTCGTACAAAGTGGAGTCCTACAGTCTCGTGTGCCTTTAAACTTATAGAGAGAGAGAGCGAGAGAGAGAGAGAGACTTGTAGAAAACGATTTGTATTTTTCCTTTTTACTTCGGGGGAACAGTAATTGCAGACACATGGAGCCTTTGTTCGAAATGTATAAAGCCATTCATTCATTCATTCATAAACAAAGAAAATCTAATTCAATTTATGAATTCAATCAGGATGGTGTAACTGCTCTGGCAAATAACTATTTATTTACATCCACGATTCCCCTTCAGACCAAACCGGTCAGAAATAGACGGACACGATGATTGGAGGCCCAGACAGTTTAGTCGATCACAGAGACAGAATCCGCGTTGCCATCTGGCTGTTAGGTCCTGTCGCTGGTGTGTCTCTGCTGAACTGAACTGGTCCCCATTTTTAATAAGACTGCAGTGACCTGAAACAGAGGTTCGGAAAATCTGTAATCTATTAAGTTTTATTGGATCCAATGGAAGACTGAATGCTACAGTCATGGCCAAGAAACAAACTGACTCCACGGTACACATTCCAGCCGTGAACACGGGACTCAGAGACGCCGTGAGAGAGCAGGTAGGGGTCAGGGCAGTGTTGTTCGACCGGTGGTATGGCAGGTAGGTCCATGAGACACATTTACAATAATAGAATTGTAATAGCTTGTTATTATTTCAAAAATGCTTTCCACTGCTTCCCACTGCAGTAATAGGGTAAGGGTAGGGTTCTTGTAATGGGGTTCTCGCAGTAATAATTGTGTATGAAGGGGGCGCTGGCAGTTTGCATATGAGGTGGTCCGTCGCGAAAGGTCTCTAAAGTAAAAGGTTGGGAACTCAAAGACCCCTACAGGTAGACTGCGGACATTGGGGATCGAACCCAGAACCTTTCTGCTGGGAGTGTGAACGCCCTACTACACTACTACACTATCCTGCCCACTCACAGCTGCTTCCATCTGCCAGTCGAACAACAATCATTGGAGTAGAGGAGGACACATTGAGTGTTTTTGTTGACTGATAATGATTTACCCCGCCTTTCAACAAAGTCTGCACTATTCATCCCTCCCCACCCCCTTAACCTCCCTCCCCTGTCTCCCCCCCACCCCCCCCCCCCGGCGGGGGGGGGGGGGGGGGGTGATGTTGGCTGACCTCCCTGTAAACCTGAGAGCTACAGCAGATTGTAATGGGGATGACTTCACAAGGTAAGGGGGGGGGGGGTGGTGGATCAATAATTAAAACCTAAAGGGGAGGTAGGGGGAGGAGGGGAGGGGGGTACATGGCAACAGTGCCAGAGAGACTCGTCCCCCACAATGGAGGTGAATGAGAGAAAGGGTCCCCCGATGAAGGGACTGTAAAACACTGGGATAAGCTAATTGGGGTCAAACCCTTGTGTGTGTGTGTGTGTGTGTGTGTGTGTACCAGGGGGACTGTATCCTCAATGAATCCCACTTATTAGCTGAGTGGACAGCTGGGGGTAGGGGAGGGTGGGGCGGGGGGCGAGGGGGCGAGGCGTAGGTATAATCTAATTTATGGTTCTAATTGATTCTGTCAGGTTTTAACACATGGACTCATTTTCCCAGGGGGCCATGGGGTCCAGACTTCTTTGTTGCCTTTCTAAATTAGGGGCGGCGGCCCGTCGGAGACACATGTGTGTGTGTGGTCGTCTGTCTAGCATAGTGATGGGGCGGCCATTTTAAATCCCTTAAGATCCCGAAGATGTGTTGCATAAAAATGTCAGAATACATTTGCACTGCACTGTACTTAATAATATATATATAATATATTATTATTGTACATTTAATACTGTAAATACAGTATTTTATTGTGACATTATTCATATTTGTATTATTACCTGTCTAATGTTTAATGGTGTGCTGCTTTTACGACCCTTGGGGATCAATAAAGTTTCCAAAGTATCTATCTAATATATAAGACATAATTAATAATAATGACTTTTGCTTTTTAGCTAACCGTCGACAAAATACCCATTACGCTGATACACGACCGCAATATACTTATTTTTTGTGTACATATATTACAGCTAGAAGCAGGTGCTTAATCCTGCAGAGGATCGCTGGCTTTTCTATTCTGACTTATGCTTCGAAAATAATGATTTGGCTCAGACCGGGGTCGATGCAAGTCCAAATCCTTTTCATTAGGGGCGAGATTGATATCAGAGTCGGTGGATGATTTACCGTTCCCAGGATGGATTTACAGTTTCTTGACCATCGAGTGGTTATATTGGAAACGCCGATAAGAGGGTAGTATATTTCACACTGAAGCCTCGGTGAGCTAAAGGGTGCGTCGAAAAACCCTGCTGCCTGATTCCAGGCGTTGGTACAGCGAGCCAGACGTGGATTTCCTGGGTAAAGTCGAGTGGGTTTGGAGAGACGATTTGTCTTTGCAAGGGACATTCTAAGAGACAACTTTTATTTTGAAGGGAATTCAGCCCCCAGGCCTTGCATACCTCCGCGAGATGAAAAATGTCAATCAGGGAAACTTTTGCTGGAAGGCGAGATTAATTCGGCGATTCAGTTGCACGGGAATATTCAAATGAGGAAACGTTACTCCACGGTGGACCATTCGTGTTTTCCAACTGGGCTGGGCGTTGGTGTCACACAAAGTACACATTGTTTCTCTCACAGCGTGTGACGAGCTCTTACTTTGGCGGTCAGAACTAAGAGAGCCCGCCATCCTAAACAGAGAGCACCTGCTTTTTTCCATTCTTGACTCTCTCCACCCGTGACTCTCTCCACCCGTGACTCTCCAACAGTAAAACCCACAATAAAGCAGAGCTGGAGGAAGGCTTAACGATGGAAAGTGGTGGGTGCCCTTCCAAAAAAACACTCCCTTGCTTTCCATCTATTTGATCCGTCTCTAGATACGTTCTTCTCTTCTCTCTCGTCTCCTCACCTCTCCACTGTGTCAGCCAGTGCTGTGATGAGTGCTGTAAAGTGCTTAGAGGGCCTTGAAAAGCGCACGCAAATAACGCCAATAAATATGAATTATGAATTATTAACATTACAATAAGACACGGAGAGAAAGAAAAGAGAGGCGTAGACAGAGAATATTTGGGAAAATAATACATCTGATGTTTTATCCCAGTGTCGTTACTTCTTCACTTGCGTATGTTGTATGTACTGAGCAATGATTACGCCCTCTTGGAATGTGATGTATTTATTCATATCGTACATGTCTGTGAGGTTGTGTGATTGTGTACATGGGTGACCAGCCCAGAATCATGAAAGCTTTGTCATCGTGACAAAAACCCTCCAAACTACTCCCTTCAACTCCACTATTATTATAAACTTCGTCATTCTCTGCGTGTTTTTGCAACATGAAGCATATACTTTATGAATAATAAAGTGTATGAAATCAAGTCAAAACGGTGGCGCTGAATAACTGTCAGGTTAGTTAACAGCGGTGTTAACTTAATGCGGTGGCGGTTTACATGGTTTACGGTCAGAAGCGCTGACACGTGTTAAAATGATCAGGGGTTTGAGCGCTAAGATAAGAAAAACAGAGGAGAGAGGTGGAGAGGTGGGGTCATACTGTATGGATGGAGGCTGGCTGTGTGTGGGGGGGGGGGGGTTAAAGAGATTATACACAGAGCAGGTCTGCGTGTTGAGACAAGTGGATAAGCAGCAGAGAGAAGGCCCCTGCCTTTCACGAGTCTCTGGGGTGCCGTCGACCGCTCCACGGTCAGTTAGCACACCAAACACACATATAATAAGACCCCACTGACAGCTGACGGTGACCTCTGTGTGTGTGTGTGTGTGTGTGTGTATATATGTATATGTGTGTGTGTGTGTGTGTGTGTGTGTGTATATGTATATGTGTGTGTGTGTGTGTGTGTGTGTGTGTGTGTCTGTGAGAGAGAGAGAGAGTCTGTTTGGGGGGTGTATTGTACACATGGATCCACAATTGGTTTGTAGCTGTATACACACACACACACACACACACACAGCCAGACCCGGGCGGTCTCCTCTTCCTGGGTGTGTTTACGCTGGAATATGACGCATGCATTAGTACAGAAAACGTCCAATGAGAAAACACATGGGTCCAGCTTCCAGCGCACCATGGGTCCACCTCGCCGAGGACCCGTGATTAATTCCTCTCCAAACTTGGCCGACAGCTAGGGCGGCCAAACACTGCTTAAGCACACAACGCATTTACAGTGCAGAAGTGCTGGAGACCCCCATCACCTCCAGGCCCACCTGCAGGTTGCACTTACGCCACCCCCCCCCCTGAGCCCGACAGGACGAGTATCAATAAAGATTTGTTACGTTTCTTTATTCATCGTCTGTGTTGACGCACGGACATGGACACACACACACACACACAGACATGGACACACGGACACGGACACACACACACACACACACACACACACATACACACATGGACATGGACACACACACACACACACACTCACACACGGACACATGCACAAACACACACACAGGCACGCTGGCCGTCACACACTGTCGAGAGCCATCCATCTTGGGAGCAGACAGCACATGAAAACAAATAAATCGGCATTATGAACGTCAGTGTTTGTTTAAGTAGTTCCAACAATGCTGAGCCCCAGCTGGTGTGCTCTGTGAGTATGATTTTGTTGTAGCTTCAGCTTGTGAATCACAGTGTGCATTACAGACAGACCAGCTGGTTACGAGGCGAAGACAGGAAGATTGTTCCATTGTTATGAAGTCCTGATCCGGCCTGGGATCCACGCCTTGTATCACTTTTCAGACCTCTTTGTTTCTTAACTTTTCAAGGTTTCTTACCTTTTGGGGAGTTTTCCCCATGTCCCTTTGAGGGTGTAGATGTTGGGGAGGGGGGTGTTTACATTTTAGTCATGTTAGCAGACAGTGGACGTTAGATACATGTCATTAAGGAGCAGGCTGGTGTTAGGGGTAAGGGGGTACACTACAGGATATTTAAGTCCCTTTTGGGACTGTAGCCGTGATCAAGAGGTTGACGAAATAGCCGTGATGAATCCGGTGGGATTTGAACGTGTAAAGCCATGTTGAAGCTGAACATGCATGTGGAACACAGGATGTCAGCTGTCTTCTGGTGTTACAGCGGGTGGTCTGCATGCGGTGTGGCGTGTGCTGAGCAGGGTGGAGATATGCGTGTGCATGGAAGCATTTGACTGAACAAACAGAAACCCGCTATGGGATGGAGAGCCCCTGAATGGCTTCCTAATGCAATCACACACACACACACTGGAGAATACACACTGAAATGCACAGATCCAGAAACACACGCATAGAAACACATTGAGACACACACACACACAAAGCACACACACACACACACACACACACAAACACGCACAGAAAAATACATGATTTTTCACCCTGGCCTCTACGGCGTCTATGCTCTGTGGTAAAAACCCACCAGAGATACAGACGGTAAACAGAACCCATGTATTTC
>OOFB01028999.1:6098-22632 GCA_900323305.1 Trachyrincus murrayi
TGCGTTATAATTAAGTTAAATACTAGTAGTAGTAGGAATGTAGTAGTTTTTATAGTAGGCCTCACAAGCTATGAGAAGCATTACACTGACTTATATATCTAATATATATAATATCTAATATCAATCTCTATCTATATATCTATCTATCTGTCACTCTGTCTATCTATCTATCTATCTATCACTATCTATCTATCTATCTATCTATCTATCACTATCTATCACTCTATCTATCTATCACTCTATCTATCTATCTATCACTCTATCTATCACTCTATCTATCTATCTATCACTCTGTCTATCACTCTATCTATCTGTCTATCTATCACTATCTATCTATCTATCTATCACTTCTATCTATCTATCTATCACTCTATCTATCACTCTATCTATCTATCTATCTATCTATCTATCTATCACTCTATCTATCACTCTATCTATCTATCTATCTATCACTCTGTCTATCACTCTATCTATCTATCTATCTATCTATCTATCTATCTATCACTATCTATCACTCTATCTATCTATCTATCTATCTATCTATCTATCTATCACTCTATCTATCTATCACTCTATCTATCTATCTATCTATCTATCACTCTATCTATCACTCTATCTATCTATCTATCTATATCGGGTGGTGGAGGTGAAACATGTATTTTTCAGACACACTGTTTCATGTTGTTGACTAGTGTGTTGTTTAAAGACTTCAAATGTTTTTTGTAGGACTGTAGTATATAAGTAGGACTGTACTATATATATACTGTACTATATATATATATATATATATATATATAAGTTAAAGCATAAAATATATAATACATGCTTTCAAAGACTTCTGACTTCTTCTAGTTAAACATCAACGTCTCACTATCTCTTTCACAAAATTACTAAAATAAAATCTTTATTACAATTGATTTCAACAATCCAACATACAGATTTGGGGTGCGACATGTTTTAACAGCGCACCCAGCAGTGCTACGGTGCACAATATTAAGATGAATTAATCAATATTAAGACCACATCTCCAGTAGCATGATGGGGTTGTTTAATGGTTGAAGGTGCTGATGGTTGTAATGTTATGTACACTCCAGACGTTACGCTCGCTGTTCTAAGACGTAATGTTGGCACAGGAATTCAGAAAGGCCTTTTTCATTTCACACACACTCACACACACCAACACTCACACACCCTATTTAGGGTGTGCTTTTTTAGTCATTTGCCAATTTACAGCTCACGTTTATTCATCCTCTTGAGCTCCGAGAGAAACTCTTTTCTACCAGTTTATTTAAAAGTCTCTTTTCAGTGGCCGTACATTTATAGCCATGCATGCAACAGTAAAGTCTTGGAGTCTGTAACCAGTATATATATATATATCCACTGGGTGGAAGGTGTCTTGCTGCTGTGTACATGAGTCTCGTTCTCCTCATCCTGGTGGCTTTCCATTAGCTGGTCCGGCCTGGTTTATTATGGGTAACCCTGCGGTCAGACCTGAGTGACCAGCGGCCCACCGGCGTTCCCCGGGCAGATGGCCTCCATGGCGCGGTAGTCTCCTTCTCCCTCCCTGATCTCCTCCAGCTCCTCCTCCTCCCAGAGGGAGGTGCTGATGTGGGTGTACTCCGCGTGGTCCTCAGACTCCGTCTCGCGGTGGTAGAAGTAGCTGAAGTTGGAGACGATGACGGGCACGGGCAGAGAGATGGTCAGCACGCCGGCGATGGCGCACATGGACCCCACCAGCTTGCCCCACACCGTCTCGGGGGACATGTCCCCGTAGCCCACGGTCGTCATGGTGACCACGGCCCACCAGAAGGCGTGCGGGATGCTGACGAACGAGGTCGTGGCGTGGTCGGCCTCGGCGAAGTAGATGACGCTGGAGAAGAGGATGACTCCGATGAAGAGGAAGAAGATGAGCAGGCCCAGCTCCCTCATGCTGGCCCGGAGGGTCTGGCCCAGGATCTGGAGACCCTTGGAGTGGCGGGACAGCTTGAAGATCCGGAAGACCCGGACCAGGCGTATGACCCTGATGATGGCCAGCGAGGCGGCGGGCGAGGCGTCGTTGTCCTTGGCCATCTCGGCGCCCAGGGTGACGAAGAACGGCAGGATGGCGCTGAAGTCGATGATGTTCATGACGTCCTTGAAGAAGCTGGCCTTGCTGGGCGTGCAGGCGAAGCGCATGAGGAGCTCGAAGGAGAACCAGCAGATGCACATGCTCTCCACCAGGAAGAATGGGTCCTGGAACACGCCGGAGGGCGGGGTCATGCTCCCCGACACGTTCCTGGGCAGAGCGTGGTACTTGTAGAAGTATTCCTGCAGGTCAGGGGTCACGGAGAGGCTGTGCTTCAGTTACAGGTTCAACAACAACATGTTTGTGTATGTAGCAGCGTGCTAATCCCTCCGACTTTAAAGAAAATCATATTTTTATTTTAAGTTGGACATCCTATGTTTTTGCCGACCAGTTTGTGAGCGTTCTGGTCTGGTCTCTGGTCTCTGGTCTCTAGTCTCTGGTCTCTGGTCTCTAGTCTCTGGTCTCTGGTCTCTGGTCTCTAGTCTCTGGTCTCTGTGGTGAAGGTCTGGTTAAGCAGCAGGTGTGTGTGTGTGTTTCCTGGTCTCCTCTACTATTAATAGCACCGTGAGATCTCTCTCTCTCCCGCTCTCCCAACAGAAACATGAGTGTCTCTCGCCCATCTCTACTCTCTCCCACTCCCATCTCTCTCTCGCTCTCTCTCTCTCTCTCTCTCTCTCCCAACAGAAACATGAGTGTCTCTCCTCCATCGCTACTCTCTCGCTCTCTCCCCTCTCTCCCATCCATCTCTCTTCCTGGCTGTCTATTCAAACACAAGGCCCCGGGGCCAAATTCTAACCGGGAATTTTGATCCTCATCTCTTAACTCCCGCGATGCGCAGCACTACAAGTCCCAGCATGCACTGCAGTGTTCCCATACATGGTGCTGCATGATGCCGCACCGCCCTCCCCTCACGGCCACGCCCTCCCCTCATGGCCACCGCCCTCCCCTCATTTCAAGATAACCTCAAATGTAGTATTGGTGGTATTTCAAGTCCATAAGTGCTTCTCTTTGGGGTTGTCTTGGTGGTGCACCATCTACTGTGTCTGTCTGTCTGTCTCTCTCTCTCTCTGTCTGTCTGTCTCTCTCTGTCTGTCTGTCTGTCTGTCTGTCTGTCTCTGTCTCTCTCTCTCTCTCTCTGTCTGTCTCTCTCTGTCTCTCTCTCTCTCTGTCTCTCTCTCTGTCTGTCTCTATCTGTCTCTCTCTCTGTCTGTCTCTCTCTGTCTCTCTCTCTCTCTCTGGTTTTATCTGTAGTCTGTCTCTTGACCATGTCCCAGCAGATCACATTTAACAGCCGACTAAAATAATCCGTCCATACGTGCGGCCTGCGTCCCGCTCCACTGGCGTGTTTCCGTCTAACCCTGGTGGTGGTGACCGTGTACTGGAGCTACCGGTCAGATCATGTTTCTGTCTTCAAGTTCAAACACATTTCCAGGATTCTAGTAAACTGAATCTCAAACTGTTTGAGTTGGTCTTATTATGGGCTAGATATACGCTTCCTCTACCGTATCCTCACTAGGTAGCGTAGACATCGTACCTCCCTCGCCTCCTTCTCCTTCCTCCTGTACACGCCGTATCCTCACTAGGTAGCGTAGACATCGTACCTCCCTCGCCTCCTTCTCCTTCCTGAAGTCCGGCAGCGTCTCCAGGCAGAAGATGAGGATGGACACCACGATGACCATCACGCTGACGATGGCGACGATGCGTGCCCCCGAGGAGGACTCTGGGTGTTCGAACAGCATCCACAGCCTCCTCTGGATCCAGCTGGCGGGCAGGAGCCTCTGCTCCTCCCGGGGGAAGCCCTCGTCCTCCTTGAACCGGACCGTGACCTCCTCTCCCAGCTGGTAGAACCTCACCTCCTCCAGGAAGATGTCCAGGGGCACGTGGGAGGGCCTGCGGAGCCGCCCTCCCGACTGGTAGAGGTAGAGGATGGCGTCGAAGCAGGAGCGGCTGCGGTCCAGGAAGAGCTCATTGCGGAGCGGGTCGAAGTAGCGCAGGCGGCGGCGGGGGTCTCCCAGCAGGGAGTCTGGGAACCGGGCCAGGGTCCGGAGCTGGGTCTCGTAGCGCATCCCCGACACGTTGATGGCCAGCCTCTCGCTCAGCGCCCAGCCACTCCTCCTCCTCTCCTTCTCGCACACTTTGATCTCCTTCTCGCCCCTCTCCTGGCTGTTGAGCTGCTCCTTCAGCTGCTTCTCCGCCTCGCCGTCTTTAGCGGCTCCTCCTCCTCCTGCGTCTCCTCGCTCGCTGTTCTCCATGCCGTCCGCGCTCTGGGACAGAGGGTCTCCTCGCACCTCCTCACCGCTCCCCCCTGCCCTGTTGGACCTCTGGGTTTACCTACACAGGAAGTCTGCAAGCACAGCAATGGACATGTTGGCTTTTAGTCCTTTAGACCAATCAGAACCTTTCCTAGAGTACACGTCAGACCAATCAGATTCATTCCTAACATTTTGAACCAATCAAATACTTTCCTGGGGTAGCAGATGTTCTCCTGAAGATCAGCAGATGTTTGGAGGAGAGGTGCAACTGGGAGGTTACAAAACGAGGACCATTTTAACATACAAATATTATTATTATTGATATTATTGAAATCACTTAGAAATCACATAGGTCAGAATTACAATAAATGCCTTTGATCAAATTGTATAATATATGTTGATGCGTTGAGCATAGCTTAAGTATTATATTGATTGATTAGTATTATTAATGGTTCTTGGTAAAGAATATTGCTCATTGAACTTGAGAAGAGTCTCTTAACAGAGTGAGTGAATGTGAAGCAGAGGAATAGAGAGCAGAACTTTAGAGAAACACTCACTTGGTGGACGAGTCACATCGTGCTGCTCCAGGGTTCTCTCTCTCTCCAGTCTGTCATCGTGTCGCGTGTCTCTGTGTCACGTATGACGACTCTCTTCTCCCAGCGCTGCTCTCTCTCTGTATCAGGTATGTCTTGAAAAATGTTTGAGAATGCTGTCTTGTTGAAATTTAATCTAAAGAAGACCCCTCCCTCCATGTCTGCTGGTCATGTGCTGGTACAACCTTCACTCAGCCGATCAAATGTCAGGCTTCCCCCACCTCGCTCTAGCAGGGGGGGCGCCTTACCCAGGACCCAGCCTTACCCAGGACCCAGCCTTACCCAGGACCCAGCCTTACCCAGGACCCAGCCTTACCCAGGACCCAGCCTTAAGGCAAACAGAATCTAAATGAGTGTGTTTTCATAGGCTGTGGAGCTGCTGATGAATATGGCACGTCTTGCTTCAAACTGGTTCATCTTGAATTAACACACGTGGTCCATATTTTGGTATCAAAAATTATTTTTTTTCTATGAAATGGCGCCAAAGATATCATTATTCATATCACCATTTTCACCCCACCTATCAATACCGGTCTGTGGCTGATATATCGGTACATCCCCAACTTCAACCTGACGATACAACGTCAAATGTCAATGATATGAGTAAAGAGTTATGTCTTGACGCTTGAACTGACCGGCTTTCACCGCTGTTTCACCATCAGGGATTCACTTCCTGTTCATTCATAGATTCATTCTGTATTGTAATTACTGTTTAATACAGATGGTGGTTTAACCCTGCACGGAAACACAATACAGTTAGACACATGGACACGGCATTTACTTTTTTCATTTATTTAAACTTCATTTTGATGATCTTAAGCAAAAGCATCTGAATAGAGCTGCTATTCAGCTTCACATTAGATAGTTTTGACATTCGTACATTGGAAGTCTCTTCAGTCCAAATCGGTTCAGTCGTGACACTTTATTGATATGTTAGTTTTTTTACTCTTCAAAATATAAAAAGATAGATCATGAACATTCCGTTGAAATATACTTTATACAGTTTTAGATGAGTCATCTTTGTGGATCCAACATTTCAAAAATAAAATCCGGCATAAGTCTCGTTCGGACACACCAGTGACCCCCCACACACACACACACACACACACACACTCGTATCTAGTCTCCATGGCAACAGTAAAATGGACCAGTCACTAAGTCTGCTTTACATCAGGTTACAGCACGCGAGTTAACGAGACCACGGCGTTTCTTTGGAATGCTTACGTAACAACGAATGGCGTGAAGAACAGCACTTTCAGTTTCACTATCATCATTTGGAATGTTTGTCTCGTCGGGGGGGTAACGTAAAACACATTCAGAACCAAAAGGACGACTCCGGAACCTATTTTGGTGTGGCGAACGTAATTACTAATTGTCACACTGGGGGTGTGTTGCTGAAGACAATATGTCGATTGTACATTCATTCATACGAGAGTTAATCACACTATGAACAAATTGGCTTTAAAAACCAGGCACACAAAATCAAATGGTAAGGAACCGATCTGAGATCATACATCACAACTGTGTTGAACCCTTCGTCATAAAAAACTGACTTTTAGACATCGTCGGTCGTTCAAACGGCAGAAGGACAGGAGGCCTGGACACGTAGGCCAAGTCAACAACAGACTAGTGGTGAGACGGTAGCTTCACTTGCCATGCGGATCTCAGGCTGCCGAGAAACCGTAGACCTCCAAGATCGTCTCACTGGGACCTTCTCCTGTTGGAACTGAAGTCCTAGTTTTAATCTGAATGGGAACACAAAATACCATGGTCCGTTTTTTTTCCCGAGTAAAAAACGAGAGCCTGTACAACCAGCGAAGACCCGGCTAAATCCTTCAGTAGCTGCTACCGTGCTTACACCCCACCCCCTGCAGCTTGTCCCTAGTCCTAGCAACTCTCTGGACCAGCAGGGACAGGTCTGGACCAGCAGCGACAGGTCTGGACCAGCCGGAACCTGACAGCTGGAGCTGCAACAAGGGGAACCACTGATCCAAGCTGAAGCGGCCGGAGCCCAGCGGACGCCGGTGGCAGCTTTTATAAAGTACCTCAGTGACATCAGTTTGGAAGCTCTTGGTCGCTATGGCGGGTGCATGATTGTGTCATGTGACGCGGGTCATGTGACGCGGTGAGCTGCCAGCTCGCAAGACGACAGACGAGACGATGGGGTTGGATGCGGGACCACCTAACGTACGGACACGGCACAAGACGAGCTACCTTCACACACTGCCCCCCCCCCCGCCCCCCCGGGGTGGCGGTCGGCCCTCCACGGAAGACGGATGTGCTCCAGGACACAGTGTTCTCTGGACGGGTCCCTGGGGGGAGACGGGAACTACTTCCCCCTACAGAGGTCGACAATCAAGTCCTAATGCATGCATCACTGTGAGGTGTTCACGTTATCATTATATACTAGAACTGATGAGTAAGAAAATACCAGCCAACCAGCGACGTCCAATCACCACAACACCGAGTCCTCTCGCCACGCGGCGGGAACGCCAGCCGCTTCCACGCAAACCCGAAAATCTCTCTCGACTATTGGCAAATACGTTATCACCTGCGACCAGACGCTGGCCAGTGATTGGATACGTCCACCTCTTCTCCCGCCTCCTCGGTAAGGGGGAGGAGGCTGGGACAACAAGCCCCTCCCCCACTGGTTGGTGCTAAGATGACTAGCGTACCTCCTCTGGCCGTGCTACAATCATATGACAACGCTTGTTTATTATTGCCAAAGGAAAAAGCAGATAGAGTAAAGGATGATGTAGCTGCTGCTGCTACGCTAAGTGTCCTCCCAGCTATAGGATGCTATGGTGTAGCGTCCTAGGAGGCTATGGTGTAGCGTCCTAGGATGCTATGGTGTAGCGTCCTAGGATGCTATGGTGCGCTAAAGGGTTGACCATCCTTTTGATTGATGAGCACAACTCGGAACACGGTCTACATGAGAACATGATGTGGGGCAGTAGTAGCAGAGATTTCATTAAACAAAACATCATTTAAACATACATGTTTCAATATTCACATTATTTACTCTTCAAAACAAAATATAGCTCTTCTCTTTCATTATAATCTTCTTTTAAACATTAATTGCATATAACATTTTTTTTAATTCCTTTTGTATATATTTTTTGTGTCTCTAGCACCCCTTGTGTTCAACTAAGGGCTTGCAGGAAAGACAGGCATGCAGTGGAGTCATGCTGGTTACCAAAGTTAGAAAAATGCATTATCTTTTCTTTTTTTTCTCATTTGTTTTGTGTCAGGGTCAACCCATGGTTCACCGCGTGTCCTTGTTCACACTTAGGAGTGTTGAAACCTCCTCCTCCTCCTCCTCGCGCCAACTTTGTTATTCACTAAATTTGCATCTTTTTCTTTGTTTGTTTTTTTCTCATGTGCTGCTGTCGATCCTCCTCAGATATCCCAGCCTTTAGGTTTTTAAAATATAAATGTTTTCTGTGTACACTTCTCCTGGTTAGCTCTGGTCTTGGTCCCGTTGGCCCGAGGGGTTCCCTTGGTCGCCATCGTTCTCCTCGCCGTAGGCTGGACGCGCTCTGGAGCCGCCGCTGGCAGCTAGGGGGGCGAGGGAGAGCCGGAGCTGTGGGCAGTAGGTGTCTCGGGGCTCTTGTGCCTCGTGGCAGTGTAGGCTTCCTGTCGGGGTGAATCGTCCCTCCTGATTGGCTCATTTGAGAAGATTGACTCCTGATAGGACGTGGCGGTATCCTTGTTTGCCGTGTGATCTGGGATCTGTGAGTCTCCTCCATCTCGTCTCTCCTTGTGATGGATGTGAGCGATGCTGTCGGACGTTGTCCATCGTGTGCGTAGTTCAGGGGAGGGTGGTGCCGGGACATCAGGAGTCCCAGTACACGGGACGTTCTAGAGTTAACAATGTCCACCAGCAGGCAGATAGGTAGGATAGACATCGCTACATGAGAGACAGAGAGCGCCAGGCGTTTGCTCTCGTTGCATATGTTGTGGTGGGGGCCGTGTTTGGTGCTGATGCTACATGACGTTTGTGTTTCGGAAGCGGATGGAAGACTTGGTTTTTACCAGCAGGAGGAAACTCCTGCTGGTAATTGAATGTAACTGTGGGGCTTCGCGATGGCATTTCCACATCACATATATATATAATATATATATGTATATACTGTAATATATATATATATATAATATATATATATAGAAGTTGTCTTTTTTTTTACCAAGTTGATTGATAAAGATTTGATGGGACAAGTTCTGAGAGTAAAGACTGTTTCTCTGTCTCTCATGTACGATTTGACATGTGAATGAAATAGTTTGGGTGGAGAATAACATCTACAACATCTCCCAATGCATAAAGTCCTCCCACCAGGCTGCTGAGGACAACGAACAAAAGTTCCCAGTCAACAAATGCTACAGTTTGTTAGCGGAGATGCTACAGTGATGGGTGAAGGTTGCTCAGTGGGTCAGTCCGTCATTCTGGTGCCCGGTGGAGCACGGAACCACGCGGTGGTGTCATTTGGAATGTGTCATGTGACAGGAAGTCTCTTTCTCCCAAGGGGGGTCAGTGCAAAGTCTTGTCAGGGTGTCCTGGAGAACGTTGGAGAAGGTTAAAGGTGAAGGTTCTCCGTGATGATGACTAGTTAGTTGGTTAGTTAGTTAGTTTTGGTAAGAAGGTGGCGTGCAGATGGTCTCTGGTTCCCCGCCAGAGGTCTGGTCCCTCAGCGCTGGCCCCGCGAGGCCTCTCCATCCAACACTCCTCGTTAAGAAGGACCTCGTTAAGAAGGAACCACTAGAAACTCAACACTGTGGACACAAGGAGGACACAGCGTTTAGTCTTCACAGTTATCAGTCTCACATTATCAGTTGGTATTACGCAGTTCATAATCAGCTTAAATACATGTGGATCACTTCAGATAGGTTAGTAGTGAGTACTTTGTTACTAACATGTATAGTAAATTCTACATGGGTCTGGAGTGTATTACATAGTTGTAGTAGTGTGTGGTGTGTTCACGTGGTGTGTTTGGGGTGCTATGTGTAGGTGTAAGTGTCATTTGAACAATGTAATGGAGTAGTACTGTAGTTTTGGAAGGTGTTACTGTAGTTGTACTGTAGTAGTTTGAAGTACTGCGGACCATGTGGTAGTGCAGGGTAACCATTACCTGCGGACTGCTGCGTGACTGGGCTTATGAGACACACATCACAGTTGGACAGTACACATACTAGACACACAATGAGACAATATTCATCCAGCCATCGACATTATTCATTCACCCCTCCATCAACATTACTCATCCATCCACCCAGCAGTACTCCACCCAGCAGTACTCGATCCATCCATCAGTCTACACAGGAGTACAGAAGTCTTGAGAACAGTTCACATGTAAAACTAAACGTTTGGTAACAAGGCAGGACAGGAGATCCGAGTGTTGGTAACCTGTTGGTTATCTGAGGTGGTCCGCGTGGTGGTGCGGACGATCCGGACGGGACCTGTCACCATGGCAACCATGACGGTGCATCAAATAGATTTTGACTTACATGGCGTTATAGATTTACAATCTCTGTTACCATGGCTGAATCGGTGCAACATTAGCTAGTGTTAACCGAAATTACCAACACTCGGAGAAGTGACTTTAATAACTATTAATAATACTGAATGCACACAAATTCAACAATGTATTGAATATGATTTTAATATATATTGGTCTATAACATGTGTAGATCTATACATTCTAGTTAGAACCAGAACCGGCCACCTAGCAAGAATCGCTAGCCGAGTCTAGCCGGGTTCAGTCCCTCATAGAGGTCTGTTCATCTAAACAGTTTCCAAATGTCCCAGGGTGACTTGAACTCACGCTAACCGTTACCCTACAACACTTCACAGTACAAATCACAGATGTTTAAATGAAGATGTGATAATACAAGTTAGGAACATTTTACTGCACAAGCATTCCCTCACAGACGAATGAATAGAAAACGTCCCTGTAGTCACGCCGGTGGCTAACACTCAGCAGCGTCATGAAGATCTACAAAGAGTTGACTTTCTGAACACATTTTACACTTATTTCGTGTTTCAATGTCGTGGCAACAATATTTTAAGAATGAGAGTTGAGTGCATGTTGGAAGAGATAGCCAATGGCATTTGTGCGTTTTTTAACATGATTTGTAGCACTAGATATCATGATGATGCAGCACAAGTGTTCATTATACCTACATATTCAGGTAGCGCTCAAGAAATACATTCATCAAACCGTTAACTAGAGGAACTTCTCCTCAACATGCTTCTGCGTGATTTGTCTGAATCCTTGTCGCAAACAGTTTTCAATACGTCTGTGCAACCTACGCAACAAGGTGTCATCACGCCAAATGTACACTAGGAGGTGATGTATCAAACAACCAATAGAGTCACCCATGTGTCACGCCTGGACCGTAGAAACGGAAACGGTTGTATGGGTGTCAATGGAGCTAAATTTAAAAAGTTTAGATTTCAATCTGAATCTCCATGAAATGTTCCTGGTTTGTCTAATCAAGAAATATGTAATTTATTTGAAAAATGTCATGGGTACAAGACTGTCAGTCAACGTTAGTTAAGGAACATTTCATTCGCATTGAAATCTAAACGTTTTAAATTGAGCTCCTTTGACTCCCATACAACTTCTAAGGTCCAGACGTGACGCGTGAGGTGGGCGTGACATCTGTTGATGATGGATCACGGCATGCACTATTCGTATTGGGTTTAAACACGTTTAGTCTCTTACTTTAACATGTATAATCTTGTGGAGTCAAACATACATGGGTCTTCTGGAGACAACCAATGGGATCATTTGGTTTAAATGTGGACGGAAATGATTCAGAGTTTAAGTTTGATTGGATCGAAGTAGGTGCTGTTAAACCATGAATTACTATAGTGGTGAGACAGTGAATCACTATAGCGGTGAGACAGTGAATCACTCTAGGGGTGAGACAGTGAATCACTCTAGCGGTGAGACAGTGAATCACTCTAGCGGTGAAACTGTGAATCACTCTAGCGGTGAGACAGTGAATCACTCTAGCGGTGAGACAGTGAATCACTCTAGCGGTGAGACAGTGAATCACTCTAGTGGTGAGACAGTGAATCACTCTAGTGGTGAGACAGTGAATCACTCCAGCGGTGAGACAGTGAATCACTCTAGTGGTGAGACTGTGAATAACGATATAGTGGTGAAAAAGTGAATAACGATATAGTGATGGTTTGTCTCCAGATGTGTAGTATAGTGATGGTCTGTCTCCAGATGTGTGAGATGTGTGATGTTTGTCTCCAGATGTGATGCTGGTCATGTTTGGGTCTGGGAAACTACTTCTACACGCTGTAGAAACATCTCATGTTGTAGTGAAGGATTCACACATCAAGCTTTTATACAAGATGGAAACACTTTCCCAACGTGAGACGTTCATTATCCTGGAAGCACATTTCTTTAAACGACTAAACCCCAGCTCTGCACACAGAGTCCAGACAACAGACTAGATTAGCTTTTTTGAAAGAAAATCAAAGAACAAGAAAACTGAAGCACAAACATTTGCCAAAAAGATCCACAAAAAAACTCCTTTCTGAACAATAAAATACACATGGACAACACAAGGCAAGTACTTACAGAACTTTTACAAAAATCAAAATCACTATTATAAAACATACCATCAATAAGTCAGGATCGTACTGATCAAGCTGCTCATTGAAAACCGTCAACACATTTAGATGGCAACACAGAAAGCAGACATCGGTCAACTGCCTACAGACCTGTGCACTGTTAAGGTTAAAAATAGATCTGTTTATTTACATATATATGTGCACAGTTTGTTTCCAGCATCAATGTATATTGCATGTATATTGCATATATTAATTTATGTATTTATTTTCTTTTTTTTGCGTAATCATCTGATATCATGTGATCTGAATGACATCTGCTGCATGAAGGATGCAAGAGGCTAGAAATGATTTTAATGATAAAACAATTCTAGTTTAAAATCGATACATTTTATGAGATTATGATTTTTAACTTATAAACTCATGTATGATTACATTACAAACAAAATAGAACAATGAAAATTTTGAAAAGCGGCAAAAAGATGACATGTTTAGTTTGACAAACTCACCATGGATTAAATTAATAATAATAATTATAATAATAATAATAATAATAATTATATGTTATCTTTATTATAGTTTAGTCCTGACCTCTGGGTCAGGATGGGAACATTTTAGACTTGGATGAGAAAACACAGAAATGTCTAAGTATTCATTTTATTCTTTAAATTGTCTATTACTCTGGTGAATTAAAAATGGCTTCATACTAAAAAAAAAACTAAAAATAGCATATTTACTTGGCTGTTTTACGCTAATTTACTTGTAGCTCTCTTTAGCAACTTATAGCTGTTCTAAATTACTTACAGCCCTAGCTGTCTTTAGCTGCTTGGGTTAATTAACGACTACAGGATGGTAAACGGTTAGGATACGAATGATCAGATACTTATGGTATGGATTGTTCTTTTCCTGTCTGACATCACACCGTATCACATGACTTGTGACATCACACCGTATCACATGACCTGTGACATCACACCGTATCACATGACCTGTGACACCACAACCTGTCACATGACCTGTGACATCACAACCTGTCACATGACCTGTGACATCACACCCTGTCGGATCACCTATGACACTATATCACATATAAATGTCTTAATGCTAAAATGGTTTCCATGTGAGGGAATGAGACTTCCACATCTCTGGTCTGTTCACTACACACTTATTCACTGTGGGTTTTACCGTTATTAGCCTTTTAATGTTATTGATGCCTTGTAATGTTATTAGCCTTTTAATGTTAGCCTTTTAACTTCCAAATAAGATGTTTTTTTCACATTTCTTATGAGAATTTAAAATTACATTTATTCCTAGCTAAAGCTAACCTGCTAATATTTTGATCAGCTAACCTGACGCATGCATGCACGCCGCAGTGTCCTTCTTCAGAATCATCTTATTGCTGCTTGAGATCTCCCCCTCGCCTCGTGGTGAGAGCCCACCGCTAAACTCCTCATCCAATCAAACCACCAACTGCTAAAGTCCTCGTCCAATCAGAGATCAGATAACCCAACCGCTAAACTCCTTGTCCAATCAGAGACCAGATAGCCCACCGCTACGCTCCTGGTCCAATCGGATGACCCACTGCTAAACTCCTCATCCGATCAAAATGACCCTCTGCTCTAGACCTCGTCCAATCAGCTTAAACCCTCCGCCGCTCCCGGTCCAGCGGGAGGCGGGGCTACAGGATGGAGGGGATGGGGGAGCGGCAGCGGTGCAGGGGGGCAGGGGTATCGTAAGGTTCGTAGGAGGGGCTACTGATGGGGGCCAGACGCAGGGCGGAGCCACCGGAGATGTTGGTCAGACTGCGAGACTTCTCGTAGCCCGCGCTCGCTACGCGACCACGTCACATGGTCATGATATATAAATATATATATATATATATATATATAAATATATATATATATATAAATATATATAAATATATATATATATTTATATATTTATTTATATATATATATATATATAAATAAATAAATAAATATATTTATTTATTTATAGAGTTACGACATCAGATGGCCATTATATAAATATATATATAAATATATATATAAATAAATAAATAAATATATATATATATAGAGAGAGAGAGAGAGTTACGACATCAGATGGTTATTATATAAATATATATATATATAAATAAATATATATATAAATAAATATATATATATATATATATATAGAGAGAGAGAGAGAGAGAGTTACGACATCAGATGGTTATTATATCAGAGTTCACAGCATTTAAAGGTTTTATATATTCGGTTCATTTTAAACGTTTAAGGGTGTTTTAGAGGTTTCATATTATATTATTTATGTTATATTATATTATGCACAGTGATTATATGATATTATATTGGGTGTGAAACATTCAAAATTCAACATATCGATGACAATAAGGAAAATAATGAAGAACAAAATGTCATTAACATGTTCAAATGGAAATGTTCGACATACAGGACAGACACAGACAGAGAAAAACAGGACAAAACAAGAACATGGATTTTAATAAGAAGTTAAATGTAGTAAGCGTTCAGTTGAATGAATAACCATGTCCAGGTGTTCTGAATTTAAAGTCTGTTTCCCTGACAACGTCACCTGGCCGACAATACAACAACATTACTTCCTGCCCCATGACATCATTTCCTGCCCCAGGGGAGAGGATGTATTGAGGAGAGTGATGCCGTCCTCTGGTGGAAGCCCCAGGGAATGTTATTCACCTGTTAGCCTTCAGATAGCTAACTAGCCAGAGGGCTAACCTGGTTAAGATAGCTAACTAGCCAGAGGGCTAACTTGGTTAAGCTAACTAGCCAGACCAGTTCCCAGGGGCTTGACCGGACCAGTGGGTGTTTTCCGACCCTCATTATTGGAGGACTCTCCACCAATAACAGACACTCCAATGAAGGCTGGAGCCCTGTCTGTCTGCCTACCTGCCTGCCTGTCTGTCTGTCTGCCTGTCTGTCTGTCTAGCACGGTACATTTACAGCTAACTCCAGCTATCATCGGGTCGACACTACATTACATCCATGTTACATGTCATGAAAACACAGGATCATAGAATTATTATTCAGGTAAAAATAAAAGAGTCTTGTCTCATGAAGTGTCTTATTATTATATTATTGCGGCTTGGGCCCATTCAGAAGGCAGCTAAGTGAAATATCAAAATGTGAATGCTTAGGTCATTATATTGGTCTTTGTTTGGTCTCTAGACAACATAGGAATGTTTTTAAGTCTTTTAGTGTTTTTTCACGGCCGTTAGCGCTTATTGCAGTAATCATGTTTTAAATGCTTCATTTAATCACTGTGCAAAGAAGTCAACTTAAAATGGTTCCTTTTCCAGAGGGGGCGATGCAAGCTTAGCGTCCACCTCTAGGGGGAGCCAGTACACAGCCGGTGTGTTGGGACTTGATGGTTCGTCTATACACTCTGTAAATGTGTGTGGTAGATGGTTCGTCTATACACTCTGTAAATGTGTGTGGTAGATGGTTCGTCTATAGACTGTAAATGTGTGTGGTAGATGGTTAGTCTATAGACTCTGTAAATGTGTGTTAACTGTAGCTACGTAGTAACAGACAAGTCACTCTATACGACTTGACACATCAAAACATCAAACTCAGTTATTGTGGGAAGAGATGGACAGATGGATGGATAGATAGATAGATATAGAGAGAGATGTGTGAAGATGGATAGATAGATATATCGATAGATGGATATTGTTGTGAGAAGATGGATAGATAGATAGATGGATACATAGATAGAGAGATGTGTGAAGATGAATAGATAGACAGATAGAGAGATAGATGTGTGAAGATGGATAGATAGAGAGATAGATAGATAGATAGAGAGATGTGTGAAGATGAATAGATAGAGAGATAGATAGACAGATAGAGAGATAGATGTGTGAAGATGGATAGATAGAGAGATAGATGGATAGAGAGGTGTGTGAAGATGGATAGATAGAGAGATAGATAGATCTATAGATAGGTGTGGGAAGTATGGGTGCAAATATTGTGTCCAGAGTTCCTGCTGAGACGGTGTGATGTGA
>OOFB01029001.1:13434-24020 GCA_900323305.1 Trachyrincus murrayi
ATTTGGTGGGCCCCCCCCCCCCCCCCCACTTGTGCCTGTCAGAGGAACAATGAAAATCCACCAAGTCATCAGTTTCTCTCCAAGGACTGGATTGTGCCGGCTATGGGCAGAAGGAGGTGGGCCTGGCAGAAGAGGACAGAGGAACCGTCCCGGCCTGAGGTCATCAGGACGGAAAACATCGGGCAGTGGTGCATTGTGGACTATGATGGGGAACCCTACGCAGGAATCATCCTGGAGGTTGACGAAGTGGGAGTGAAGTGCATGCATGAGAATGGGACCAATAAGTCCTACTGGCCAAGTCCATGAGAGGATATTAGTTGGTTTTGGGTGTGCAGTACATTTGAAGGTTGAAGTTTGATGTGTGTGTTTGCGTGTGTGTGTGTGTGTGGGGTGGTTAATGTTAATGGTGTAGCAGTAACCCTGCCACATGCCACTTAAGTGGCTTTCCAGGGCTCCTCCGACACCAAGACACAGGTGGTAATGAGTAACCCGGTTTCTTGCAGAGTTGTAGTAGTTTAGTCTAGCGCTCCTCCTGAGTGTGTGTGTGTGTGTGTTGGCTGGTTTAACCTGTGTGACACGAGGTCGGTGGAAGGACCCAAATGCAGACACTGACACGAGTAGAAGGTGAGTGAGAACTTCTTTACTGAAGTCTTACAAAAGAAAAGATTGCTCTCAATCAAACAAAACAGAGACTACTAAAAAATAGAAAACAAAAGGAAGCTAAGAAGCCAAGCTAAAAATCCTAAACATAAGATGCTGGTCAAACCAGGCTGAAGGGCACTGAATAGTAGAAATGATGGTGGTGGATTAAGGCTGGACTCCAGCGATAAACTACAGATATTGCTGAAGGGGAACTAGGATTTCTATATCTTTGAGGTAAGCTCAAGATAAGAAAAGCTTGGATGTTTTGCGTGTCTCCATCACAGGGATGGAGTTTGAGATAGGTGTGTGTAGCGGTCGACCCTGCTACCTGCCACTGAAGTGGCTTTTCAGGGCTCCTCCGAACACCAGGACACGGGTAGTTGATGATAGAAACCGGTTTATTGCAGGGTTTGAGAATGGTGTAAGCAGGCAGAGCAGGTGGTACGTGCTGACATGCTAGCGCTCCTCCTGAGTGTGTGGTGGTCTCACCCAGCAGCCCCAGAGTCTAATCAGTCTGACCCGGGCCAGGTGAACCACAACCACACACACTCCAGATACCCCCAACACCAAATTGAAACCTACCCCCCCCCCCCCCCGAAATAACTGAAACACCGGCCTACCTACCCAATGCTAATGTTGGGGACTACATCTGTCTTTTCCCAGCTCTGTGAAAAGGGTCCGTGGTCAATGCGTGTCATTGGCACTAGTTTAGTCTACTACCCGTGCCCTGGTGCATAAAAGTAAGCAGACCCATAATTAGTGTTTTGAGCATATGACACCGTCGTATACTCGAAGATCATTCAATAGCAGGCCTCCTTTTGATCTCCTGCCCTGCATCACTGCTTTGTGTCTCTCCTTCACATGGAAGGAGGCTTCTGTGGTACTTTCGCTTCGAATTCATTCGTTCACGTGGGGATTTCACAGCTGTGGCCTTCCACACTTGCACAGCACGAGAACAACTCTCATATCAACAATCCAACAATACACTTTCATTTTTCATATTTTCTCTCCCTTTGTGAGGGAACAGGAAGGAGATGTGCCAGCAAATGGGAAATTAGTTATGGGGGCGACAGAAGACACCCGTAGGAACGCCCCAACTGAGTTTCAATTATTTAAAATAATGAGGTCTTGAGAATCAAATTAAAATCAATTTCCCATTCCCTGCCTCAGTCCGGAAGATTGTCTCATGACTGAAATCAAGATCATGAATCATGAAATTATGATGTCGACGAAGATGATAGTAGTTATAACAGCGATGATGTCTTATGGCGCTGAAAGTCATTGATAAATAATTAGTCTTGCGGCCGTGCGTTGTACTGCTGCCATATCGACATGGTCACGTGACACGAGGTATCATATGTTGATAAACCCTTAATTGCGATAAAGTGATCTAATGTTCCGCATCGCGTTAGGCCGCGTGCGTTGTTTTTAATTAACTATGACGGGCTCTACCTCCTCAGTCACCATATCCACTGTGAGTAATTGCTTCTCAAGTTGCACTTGTCTGTAGTGAATAGTTAATACAGGGACTAACAATAGCATCGCATTATCATATAGAGTGTTTTGAGTGACGTCCCCCCCCCCCCCCCCCCCCCCACTATCATGGGGCCAAAGAAGACCATAACAGAATGACTTATTTCTATTATTTAGAGAAACCCTGGGTTTGGTTTTTCCCTCAGAGCAACCACTGAAAATCTTCCTGTCTTTTGTCTAACGTTTTTAAAACCTTTTATTGTTTTTTTGTCTACACATCGAAGAAGAAGGCATTTATATTGTCATGTGGTTATCTCCAACATCAGTGTAAATTAATCCATTGTTTAGAATAAACTTTCTCTCGTCTTTTCTTAATGTTATTCACTACATGTCGCTCTATTTTTTTGGCTTCTACAATAAAGCCATATATCTCCATGCGGGGGAATAGATACGACATTCTCCATTCGTCACACAACCCGAAAGTCCTGGCCGGTGGTCTGGAAATGTGACGCTAGAGAACAGGTGAAGTCACCTGCGTCCTTTCGCACCTCGTGCGACGTCATTGGCTGTCCAACACGAGTGGCGAGGTCATGACCCCGGCTCATGGGCACCTTTTTGCTTTTGAATCGCTCTGTGATGGATGTGTCACTTCGTAGTGACATCTGACAGATCCTCATCTCATTCCTCTCACGAACACAAGAAAACAATTCTCTAGGTGCTGGATTTATAACGTTAATAAATAATAAACAATTTTTGCATAGCACCTTCTAAAAACAAAAAGTTTACAACGTGCACCATGAAAACAATTGCTTAAAATACTCAATGGATCAATAGAGATGCATGAACAAGAGGAGGACAGGTCAGTAAATAACTTAAGTAAAAATAAGAGATTAGCACAAAAAAGGTACACGTATATGAAAAAGGAAACTGTCACAGATCACGGAAAAAGGTCAAATAAATGTACAATAAAGGAATAAAAGGGCTGCTTATTTACAATCTCCTCCTCCTCTTCTCATCATTCATCTCTTCTTTCCTCTATCTCTCTTCTCAGACATTCGCCTGCTCCATCCGACTGAGTCTTAACTCCCATCTGGGGTCCAAACAAGGCAAAACACACAATAAATCAATATTCGTGCTTTAATAGGAATCACGAAGGCATATATTAGGACCACCAAGACAGAATAACGAGAGAGAGATAAGCCGATGCTACGACACACAAAGGCAGCGCAGATGTTATGGGAGCAGCATTGTGTTTTAATGAACGCCTCCCAACACAACTATTTTCTCTATCTATCTATCTCTGTTGGATGGACTCAAACCTTTACTGTGGCCTGGAACAGCCTGCCAGAGAGCCTGAGGGGGACCGGAATGGAAAATAGGCTCTTAAAAAACCCCACACACCCTTTTAGTGGAGCGTTTTGGCTGCTCTAGTGTTTCACTCAGCAGGCTTCTGTCTTTTTATATCCTTTTTAAATCCATGCCTGTCCACGTATCTGTTGTTCTCCGTTGTTCGTCGAGAAGCACAACCGTGTCTGATATTTGCATAATAAATAACATTTTGTTTTGATTTGATTTTGCTAAACACTGACAGTACTACATTAGTAGTGTTACCAAAATGCTGGAGAATGGATTCAATATTTACTTGAAGTGTGGTTGTTGTTGTTGTTGTTGTTGTTGTTGTTGTTATTATTATTATTGTGTGTGTATTATCTTAGAAGGATAGACAGTCATCAAGTCAGAATATAATCCATTTTGCTCCACCTGCATAACTACTGCAAACTGGTTCTGTGCTGTGGATTTTCATCTGAGAGAGGTGTTGATTGTGCTCTCTCTCTCTCTCTCTCTCTCTCTCTCTCTCTCTCTCTCTCTCTCTCTCTCTCGGTCTGTAATCTGCCCCCTTTCTTGCCAAAAGGTCAACCGGTGATGATGACACAGTACTATCTATGTTCTCAGCCCATCACGGCCTGTGCTTATGACAATGGAACATGATGCTGATGATGCTGATGATGCTGATGATGATGATGCACTTGGACCATGGTGACCTGGGAGTCTGGTTGATAATGGCATCATCTGTCTGCGCTGGCAGAAAAAAACAATAACGAATATGACATATTTCTCTTCCTCTCTATGCTTTTTTCCACCTCATTTTCCCTCTATGGTTTCTTTCTGTATCTCTATGGTTTCTCTCTATATCGCTATCTCTTCTACTATTGACGATTTAGGCATTTTGCTGAGATTTGTATCCAAAGCGATTTCCGGTTAAACGCGTTTCTTAATACATAATACATGATGTAATCAAGGAGCAGGTGTTAAGACATCTTGCTCAAGGAGGCCGACAGGTAGATTGCGGACATTGGGGTTCGACACAAGAACCTTTCGACTACTGGACCCTAATCACTACACGATCCTGGCCCTTTCTGTAATTGTAATTCTTACCTGTTATTATTTTTTACCTTTTGAAAGCATGTGCGGCATGCTAGTACCGCAGTGTCTCGTTCCAGGTCCCGGGCAATGCATTTTCCTTCTATGGTTTCTTTCTGTATCGCTTTCTGCTATTGACGATTTAGACATTTTGCTGAGATTTTTATCCAAAGCTGTTTGTAATTTGTAATTGTAATTCTTACTTGTAATTGTGATAATTTCATTATAGGCCGACTCTCTGTTTAACCAGGTGGCCTGGTAGCTCCCGTTAAACGTACGTCCACAATGTATGTCCTCGGCACCGAGCGCCTCCTCGGCACCGAGCGCCTCCTCGGTAAGTGCCTGAATAAACGTGTGATGGTGAGTCATCTCCCTGACCGTTTCTGTGGAGACCGCTCGTTAGCGTGGTGCTCTTCAGTTAAACCCACCACCCATGTCTTAGTCATTAGCTCAACCCCCCCCCCATTGGCAAGCACAACAGTTTTAAAAGGATTCAACATGTTGAACACGTGGTTTCGGTAATTTGGTCTCAAGACACTTGATGAAGGCAGACCTATAAAAGAGCAGAAGATTTTAAACAGCCAAAAAAAACGTCCCCTCCCTCTCTGCTCCCTCCCTCCTCCCTACGTTTCTCCACCGTTGAAAAGTGTTGCATGTCACACACCCCAAGGAGTTAATTGGGGAATACGGTGAAATATGGTGACGGTGGAATCTTTGAAGTGTAAAACCTGCCGCATCTCTCAGTAATCCTGCCGTAGATTCACAACCAGGGAAAGTCGGCCGATTCGATTTGAGCCAGCAGCGCCGTAGCTAATGGTTGATTCTGATTCCAATACGTTGGAGATGAAGCAAGGAACAGGAGAAAGAAAGCAGAAATCGCTTTACAATCTCCCGACAGACCAATCAACAACGAGAGAGTGGTTGGAAGACTCAGATGATGGACTGAGCCACACCTTTAACTATTCCTAACTATTCCTGGTATATTTGTGTTAATGTACCAATCCGTCGCCAATGTATGATTTGTTGGGCCATCATTTAATTTTCCACAGACCTTCGGCTGTGTCTCCGTGTTACTATGTCCCTCCCACTCATGAAGAGGCCTACTGCCTACTGCTGACACCTCCGTTTCAATCACCGAGCTCTTTGTAATAATTACCTCTCGCATATCCTCTGCTGTGTTCTGTAGGCATAATTGACGGGCATGTATAATAGCGAGGGGGTCCCGCGGTGTTAAACTCTTTAATGATAGGCTGCAGCAAATGCCAGCGTGTAACTTTCCGTGTAAGGTGTATTTTTGTTGTCCATCTCCCAACACCGCAAATGACGTTTTTATCAGAGTGGGCGGTTGCTGCTGGGCTTTAAGTGGCTTAGAGGGAGAAAGGAGCCAATAAGATGAGATTAAATGCAATCAAGAAGGCAATAAAAACGCAGTGCGTTGGAGGAGGTGGGCCGGACCAGCCTCGGTTGTTACCAAAGAAGAAAGGAAAGCTTCAGATCAGGTGTAACCTTTATTTAAAGCAGCGTGTCGTCCATTTTCTTTTTCTGTACATGATTATAAGTATAACATTTGACTAGATACATTTTTACATAGTGATACCTTGATATATTTACCTTTAAACAGCATGAATAACATGTTTACAGTAATATGTATTGATCGATTGATTGATTGAATAGAACAGCTGTAAGATAGAAACCTAAGAAGACATGAGACATATAAGAAGAGGTGAGAAGAATAAACGTATGACATTATATGGAAGTCATCATCTTCATTGTCATAGACTGGCCTATTTCACCATTAACACATCACTCATTTTAATAAATAAAAAAAGATAATTATTTCAATGTGTACAATAAATTCTCACAATAAATAGGTGTGTATACTTATCACAACAGACTAGACCCAAATAAATTAAATAAATAGGCTATTGAACAAAAAGAAAGCTTATCCATGTTCAGCATCCATTTCTCATCAAGTAATGGTTAAACTAGGCTACCATTAACCATTACTGGAGTATCTGGTACAGTTGTCCCCCATTCCTTTCCTTTAAGGAAGATAAACCGAAATTATGCCAACAGTGACACCTACTGTACAATTGTACAAGTACATCCTTAGAAAAGCACAGCCTTACATCCTAAATACATCCTAAACACATCATATAATAAATATAATATGCAATATTAGCCCACGGGGTAATGCTGGGTAATGTGGAGGCCGTTTCAATTGGCAATCTCTCTAGCTTTCTGAAATACGATGAACAGACAATGTATTATTCAATATAGATGCATGTAGTAGGCCTATAGGCTCACATTTTTCAATTATAAAATATTTCCAGGCATATCTGAGGTATGTGCAAATGATTATGCAAGCAGTGCAACTCATTTCAACAGTGCAGCTATAGTTTGTGCATACAAGAAAAGTGCAGGGAAACTGGCCCTTCCATCATATTCCATTTTTAGTTGCATGCAGTAAATACATCTTGAAGATCAAACTCATGTGACATGACTCAATGCGGAGTAGCTGTGGATGATGAAGTGGATGCAGGTACTTTGGTATCAAACATCAAGTGAATAGCAAATACAAAAACGAGGATAATCTTCTAGATAAGACTTCTTATGCAAATACAAACCACTTACATTAAAACATAATCTTAGCAGTCATTAAAAATAGACCATTTCCTTTGATTTCCACAGTGCAGTAATACCACTTCTGATTGGTGAGGGAGGGGGTGAGGAGAAAGGGACGACACTGGTATACTGCCATCCTTAACACATATGATACATCATAACCTGCACTTCATTACCATAAGCACACCGTTGCTTCATTTATACGGTCACGTTAACCACTCAAATGTGACTGAAATGTGACAATGCATGAATAAGATTTAAATGAGATGGTTTAATGCTGCACCATTTCGAGTGATCATTGATTTCTAAATAAAAGGCCCCACGGTAAAGATTACCAGAGGTAGCGGTCATTTGAAACACAACAAAGAAGGCACCAAACAACATTCCATTCCAGCATCTTCATCACTGGTGGTTGTTGGCGAGAAGGTCTTCCTCGTCAACAGACCCAGGTTTTGCCTCCAAGGGGGTGAAGGAGAAATCCATACTCTGCTTCAAGTGGCCCTCAGAGGGGATGGCCTGCCTCCCACCCTCTGAACGCTTTTTTATTAAACTCTGCGGTGATCTCCGCCAGGGTCCTGCCCTTCGTCTCCGGCAAGGCCCTCCCCAGGAAGATCGCGGCCGCCACGCAGACCGCGCCAAAGGGCAGGAAGCAGTAGTTCCCCAGGCCGGTGACGATGAAGGGGAAGGTCATGCCTACCAGCAACAGGTTGATCCACATCATCGAGCCCGCGATCATGTAGGCCGTGGGCCGCGTCGCATGGTCGAAGATCTCCGCCGGCAGGATCCCCGTGACGCCCGCCGGCCCGATGCCGAAGCTGAGGATGTAGGTGAAGACGCAGGCCATGCTGAGGTAGGCCATCCCCGCCACGCCCAGACCCTGGAGCGTGAGGGCCAGGGTGAAGACCAACGCGAAGACGGCCATCAGGCTGTAGCCCCCGACCAGGAGCCACCTGCGGCCCACGTGCTCAATCAGCAGGTTGGACACCACAGAGGCGGAGAACTCGGAGAGGCCCGTGCCGACGCACGCGTACTGAACCTTCTCCGCCGGAATGCCGGCCTTCCGGAAGATGTACGAGGCGTAGAAGTAGATGGAGTCGTTGCCGCAGAGCATCATGGCGCTGCTGGCGACCATGACGGCTCGGAGCTGGGGCCTCAAGGTGCGGTCCTTCAACAGGGCCCAGGGTGAAACTGATCCAGAGTCCCGTTGTTGTTGTTGTTGCTGTTGCATCTCCTGCAGCATCTCCTCCACCTCCTCCAAGGGCGCAAAGCCTCCCCTGAGCCTGGCCAGCGCCAGGATGCACGCCTCCTTATCTCCCCGGTCCATTAGCAGGTACCTGGGGCTCTCGGGGAACCAAGGCAGGGTGAGCAGCTGGAGGATCCCCGGGACGGCGTTGCTGGCCAACAGGTACGGCCAGAGGGCCTCGGCGCCCAGCAGCTCGGTGAGGCCCACCACCTGACCCAGGAAGATCCCGAACGCCGTGAAGACCGCCGAGGAGAATGCCGCGGCGCCCCGGAGGTGTTTGGGAGCGCTCTCGCCAAAGTACATGGGCTGGACGTTCATGCTGACCCCCGAGTTGATGCCGACCAGCAGGCGAGCGGCGACGATCATCTCGAATGATCTGGCCCATCTGCTCATCAGAACCAGCACGACGCCGACAAACAGGAAGCCGTTGTTTAGGAGTAGTGAGCGCTTCCTCCCAAAGCGCACTGCCATTGGCCCGGCCAGGAGGGCGCCGACCAAGCCCCCCAATGAGAAAGCCGAAACGATAATGGTCCATACCAGCGTGATCCTTGGGGTGTCCAGGCCCGTGCCCCAGCGCTCCCAGTGCGTGTCGTTGATGAAGCTCTGGATGTAGCTGGTGGGAGAGTTGATGATGGAGATGTTGTAGCCATACTGGAACGTGCCGCCAATAGCAGCAGAGCACACGGTGAGAGCCAGGGTCCTACCGTTCCCGGATCTCGCGTGTTTTTCTTCTGCATTATCTGCATTATTTTCAAGAACCATTTCAAAAAATGTATATTAAACAATACGCCGTGGGGAAAGAAAACCGCTTAACTCTGTCCTATGTAAAAAATATAAAAAATAATACAAGTATCGCAGTGTATACACACTTATTTAGCAGCAGTTATTTAGACGGAGCGTAGCGTATACTACCGGTCAGGAAGCGCTGCCACCTGTCCGTCTGTACTGATGAAAAGCAAAGGAAGCGCACACCGCCGCGTGTCCCGACGTGCTCTCCTTTTAATATTGCACCAAAGGGGGGTTGCGACTGGTGCGTCACTTCCGGTCCCACGACGTCATCTCTCTGCGACCAGTCGCGCGGAATCAGAAGAACAAATATGTAAGTGGACATTAGCAAGAAAAATAAAATCAACGGTTTAATCTGTGCCTTTTCAATCGAACGATACGGCCGTGAATTGTTTAGTATCAGCGAAATGTTTCAACCCGCGTCCGTCGACTGCAGAATATCCGCTACTTTTAATTCAGAATACAGACGGCGTGTAGCCGCGCGTTTAGCTAGTGCTAACGCTAGCGCTAAGCGCCATTGCCTTGCTGTTGTTTCGCGTGAACTCGCGCAAAGTTCCCCGTTTTGCGGTTATTGATCACCGGTATTGTGCTTATGTCGTCTTGTTTACGTGCTGCGCCGGTGATCGTGTAGTAATCAACCGTATCGCTTCTGAGGAGTTATAAAGTTAAAGCTGCCGCGTTTTGTCACCCAGGCTGCATCGGGTCGTAACGTCAACCTTTGAACTCCACTAAATGTGAAAGGGCGGGTGGGACGTTTCAGATTAAGTTTAATAATGTCGACGTGTAATCCGGACGGCTTCGACTTGCAAGTGAGAGGGATGTGGGAATTCATCCGCGTCGCACAACAAAGATAACATAATGCATTGATGTACACATCAATGCATTTGGCTCGTGCGTGTGTAGCTTTGGTCTTAGTTCTGCGGTCTCCCTCTGTTGCAACAGGGCGCCTTCACCGACGAAGAGGAAGGAGGACGACAAGACCAAGGAGCGAGGGAAGGAGAAGTCTGGTGCCACCAAGGACGGCGCGGAGAAGGACCGCGGCCGGGAGAAGAGCCGCAAGCACCGCAGCGCCTCCACCGGGAGCAGCAGGTGCGAGCATGGGTGGTCTCTGATAACATGGATGGTCTCTGATAACATGGGTGGTCTCTGATAACATGGATGGTCTCTGATAACATGGGTGGTCTCTGATGCTGGAGTAGTTCTATAATACACTAGTTAGACTAGTAGTTAACCTGTTGACCTATCACTAACCTATTGATCATATCGATCACTGGAAAATATGCCAAAAATTATTATATATATATATATATATATATATATATATATATATATATATATATATATATATATATATATATATATATATATATATATTTTTTTTTTTTTTTTTATTTAT
>OOFB01029005.1:0-12698 GCA_900323305.1 Trachyrincus murrayi
TCTTCAGACAACCAAACTTAAACGTCCCATTATGGCCTCTAGTCAGATGTGGTTAATGATGCACTTCTTTTTTCCCCATCTTATCGACTCTGGTGAAAACCAAGCTGAAAATAAGCCAATTATGTCTGAAACCACATCTTGGTCACTAGTGTTGGGCTACAGTAACGTGAGGATTGGTGACGATATTAAATGACCACTTTAGTAGAGTCAAACATTTGGTTAAGCCAAGTGGATGAATGTTTTAGATCTGGTATGTTTCAAAAGCTAAATGCATTAGCCAACTTGATTACAACTTTGATATATATTTTTTGAATAACGTCAGTGTTTTGCATACTAAGGAGTTTATTTACATATTTAACATATTACTTTGCTCCATTTCAGGTTTTGCTGGATTTGAACTGAAAAATAAAAGTACAAAAACGGATTGTGTTAGTGTTATTCTTTGTCACATTTACTATGGCCCACGGCTGGCCAACAGGAGCCGGTGCTTTCTTCTATAAAGCCTGTAGCCTACACTTTGGCTTGACTCATAGTAATGGCTGTGGACAGGAGGAAGATCCATATGTTGAAGTGTATATAAACCTCTTATATTGAGTCATTGCTAATATTCAAGATTCATGATGACTATTTATCCCGAGGGAAATTAAGGTGCAACAGTTGAAACGGGAATAAATGTACACTAATATACTTATATTAAATAATAAACAAGTAAACTAAACTAAACAACTAAGTATAAACTAAATGAAGTCTAAATGTATTGACAAGTGAATTGAACAAATTTACGGTAATTACAGTTACGTAGGTATATACAATACGTATAGTGCAATTTAGCAGCAGTAAAATACTAATAAATAACTCAGAAAAAGTGACATGTGAAAAGTGACATTACAGTGCAAATTGCGTTGACCTCAGGTCACTGTCTCCACTGTCCCTCTCATGACCCGAGGTAGACGAATTAAAGAGTGATGGCCACAGGAAGAAAGGACTTCCTGTGGCGTTCTGTGGTACACCTGGGTGGAATGAGTCTGTTGCTGAAGGTGCTTCTGTATGAGGTCAGCACCTGATGGAGAGGGTGAGAGTTGTTGTCCAGGATACTACGCAGCTTGCGCAGCATCCTCCTCTCAGACACCACCAACAAGGAGTCCAGCTGGACCCCCAGGACAGAGCCAGCCTTCCTGACTATCCTGCTGATCTTGTTGGCGTCTGCTGACCTCAACCTGCTTCCCCAGCACCCTACACCGAAGAAGATGGCACTGGCTACCACTGACTGGTAGAACATCTTCAGCATGGTGTTACAAACGTTGAAGGACCGGAGCCTCCGCAGGAAGTAGAGTCGGCTCTGGCCCTTCTTGTACACAGCCTCAGTAATATAATTTCATGATTGAAAGTTTGCAGAAAGATAATTTCACAATTTGAATTTAAACTGATTTATTACTTGGCCCGACGTTAAGAAAACGATTGTGTCTTTAAATTGGGCCAGTTGTGTGCAGATGCTCTGCATCAGTTTACTGGACTAATGTGTACCGTCTGTGGCCATAGCAACGCAGTGTGACACCAGTTGCCCAGCGCAGGGCGCCACGAGCTGCTGAATTAGCTGCTAAGTAGCCCAATGAATGGGTCAACAAACACACCAGCCGTTAATGTTACACGTCGACCTGTACCACGTGAACCCTATTGGGCTCTTATGGCGTCTAACTGACATTTCAAGTGTCGGTTTCTCCACCGCCGTCAGTGCGAACGAAGATGAGCTCGGGTTGCAGCAGCAGCCCGCACCGCCGTGACTCGCCCGGTCGCACTATGAGCAAGGCTGGGGAATTGACCGCCGTCAAGCAGATCCTGCTGCCTCCCCGGAGTGCATTGCCATACATTCACAATTTAGCCAGTGAGTATTGGGAGGTTGAGCTGTTACATGAATGGCATGGATGTACCTGTACGGCGGAGGTAAAAAAAGTGCGTCTGCGTTTGTTGTAGAGCGGACGGGCGGAGCGCGCTGCGGTGCTGGGGGGTAGGTGTCGGTCGGACCCCCCGCGGTGGTTCACTATGGGACGAAGTGTCTGGGGGGGAAGTGTCTAAAACACGGATCCCGTCCCTAAATACGTGTTGGAGTTCACTATTGTTATTGTTGAACCAGGCCTATTTTGAAATTGAAGTTCGTAATGTGTGTCATATTTAACACTACATGGTAACCAAACATATATATTTAAATGTATTAAAGTCTACTCCACGGTTGTTGTTTTTAATAGTTGTACACATTTAACCTTCTACTTTCTAAGTCTTCTAACAACAAAACACCAAGAGGCCGGCGGGAGGCATTTTCTGTTTGACAAAACATGTAAGAACACTTTTTTTGTTCACGATTTTATTAAATAAAAAGTAGGCTTAGTTATGATTTATGGACGTATTTGTCGAATCGTCACGTCTCCTTTTTCCACTTCTTCCCTTTGTTTTATGATTGTACCTGATTATAACAGCCAGTAGATGGTGCTGTCGAGTCGTTTTCTTCATCTGTTGAAGTACCAGTATTTGGCACTCCCATGAACTCACCTGAACCACCTTCCACCTACATTTGCATGCTTTACCTTTAGCATGTCAAAACCTCAATCAACAATGAACCCATCACTCGAAATATATACATTATGGTGTGGAATTACTCCACAACACAAAAACACAACACTACACAAAAAGCGTTCAGATATTAGTGTATAATTAGTTGTTTCTTTTCTAGATGAGCGATTACAAAGCACCAGAACCCTGATTCCCCCACTGCCAAGGAACTACCACGTACACCGCTCTGGGAACCTGCAGCCCCTCAGCCTCCCCAAGGACCTCTCCCACAGCCAAGTCCGGCCCCTCTCCCTGGGGTACAAAACATATTACCTGCACTGTCCTCAGTGTAGCGCAACAGACTACAGACATACTGTTGCACGGAAATGATATATAGTGTTTCCCTGTCATGTCTGAGGTTAATGGCTTATTCCATATTCATTACATGACCGTTATGGCCATGAGTTAAAATCCATAATGGATGAATGAATCCACCCATTCATTTTGTTGTGTATGTAAATGACCATACCAATAAATGTAATACTGAAACGTATGCGTCACTTCTATTCATGTGTTATGCCGTTTCTTCCAGCTCCTGTGAAGGATACGGCCTAAGTACAAACCCGTCTTTCCTCTTACCTTCTGCTTTGGTCCTCAACAAGAGGAACACCTTCTCGGTTGACAATTGCCACTTAAACAGGTAACGGGTCACATCAATGTATTGAGTCGTTTAGCGGTTCTTCATCGTCTTCATCACCATGTAGGCTCACCCCCTTTCCCCTGTCCTCTTGTAGGCCTAAAGTAAATCATCGCACCTACAACCTATTGACAATCAAAGACATTCAAAAAGGTAAGTCAGTCTATAGTCTCACAAATCAGACTTTAGATTCAAATCTAAAGTCTGATGGCAGACAAATCTGGGTGAACGGGGTGTTTCACTTTCTTTCACTTCATATTTGTTTTGGCCAATCGTGTTGCTGGAGGAGGGGATCTGTAAGCTCGTAATTGGACAACGTGTAACTCCACCCCTCGCAGATTTTGGTTTCCGGCCCAGGCTCTGTGCCGTCTCCCCCCAGAAGTTCTGCTGGATCCGATATTAGTCAGTTTAATATATCATTCACTATCTGCTGCTCACAGAGGCCTTTTAATGACCAGGTATTTCATAGTTGTATGTGCAGGCCAGGACAGGTCTTACATCTTTCTCTTCCTCTGTGACCTCCCAACCTTTGACCTGTGCATGTGTATAGGACATTGATTTACAGCTTTGTAGACAGGTTTTCTTTCGTTGTTCAATCACTGTCAGTCCAACGCCTTATTAGTGACCACTAAAGGGGGTCTTTAAAGACCCCCTTTCACTCAAACATGGTGTCTCTCGACGGGCAAACTCTTGGAAGTGTGAAATAAAGCCTACATGGACAGTGACAGCTTTATGTCCACAATGTGTCACTACAGCGTTATTTTCACATTCTTTCACAAGAGGAAAAACCTGAAACTTTAGCACTCTGTATATCAAGCTGAGTTGTTGATATGCATGTTTGAGTATGAGCATCTATGCGTCATACATAGAACATACATGGAAAAGCAAAAACATGCTAGCCAGCTGCGTGTTAGTATGAGAGAGGGGGGAAGCAGTGGAAACATTATGAAATGATTGGTTGAAATGTTAAACCTGCCCTTGGGGAAAACAGCTGGTCGATATTAGATTTGGATGTGAAATAACTGATGCACATAGAATCTTCTGGCATGCTGTGAACACAAATATAACAAACCAGGAACTCCCTGACTAACTCACAATCTGTGTCTTGTCCACACTTTAATGTCTGATTGCTATCTCATCTTATCTCACAGTTTACTACCTGTCGATAGTTACCCATCAAACACTAGGACACACGTCTTCTACATAACAACCTGTGAATCCTAGTTGACCATGCAAACATCTTTCTTGGAGTTTTCCCGTTCCATGTGGTACACTCATTGCATCTTATATGTAATATCTATTCGTACAAATTGTGATATGGAAGATATTTACTAATCCTTCCCCTCTTTCTTTCTCTTTTCCACTCCTTCCTTAAATGTAATCCCTCTGACTTCTGGCTCCCAGGTCAGGGGTCGTATCCAAACCCCATGGCGGGAGCCCCTCACTCCTTTCTCCACAGAGTCTCCGAGCTGTCCAGCATGGAGGGGGAGACAGCGAGGCAAGAGAAGCTTGGGAAGAATAGTAAAAACAGGAGGCAAGAGTCCTGATGACCCCAACAACAACAATATGTCTGTGAATTCCACTGGTCCAGGATCAAAAGGTCACACACGGTGCCAAAGTTCAGACGAACAAAGAATTGCAAGATGGCCACCATGCTGTTTTTGTTTGCTTATTGCAGCTGTGTGTTTTTTATCAGTTGTGTTAGTTTGTTGTTGCGTCACGTTGCTGGGATTTATCATTTCTGTTCCTCGACAGTGTTGGCCGAAAACAGTAAACTATTTTTTTTTAAAGGTAGTAGTTGTCAGTATTTTCCTTTTGTTATCTTAATTCTTAATTGCTCATCCCCTGAAATTAATATTTGATTTTTGTTTTCAATATAGTGTCCTGTATCAGTATCAACATCGGATTGCAAGTCTTGCACATAAACAACAGAATTGCTGGTGTAGCCCATTTTTGACCCAGCTAGCGTTTACCGTTTACCTGTATAAACCTGACTAACAGTATTTGTAATTTGCTCAGATTGAAACAACAAATGTATTCGGGTTTTTCTGAAGTAAATATATTTCCATCTACACTTAGTGTTATTCCTTGTTTGTGGCACACAGTGAATCAACGTTGGAGTCCTATCAATGGGGATATTTATCCTCCATGGGTGATAGATGGGCGCAGTCATTACAGAATGCCTGAATGATCGCTGCTGGATCTAAATACGCATTCCATATTTGCAACACAGACACAAAGCTATTCCTCCAGAAGCTACGATGTGCCACTTAGTCCCACGCAGCGCATTGTTTTGTTATGATCTAGAGGCCGCCGAATGCTGTCACTGAATACTCTTGTTCATTGTATGTTACAAAGAGAGCACTCAGCCAGTTGTAACTCTTTTTGTCTTTGGGTTAGTTATGGGGAACTGGCCTTCGGAGTTGTGGAGTTGTAACAACTGGATGCTTGCTTTGCTTGTATTTAATCTCGGAGCTGAATAATAGATACTACATTGAATTAGCAATAGTAGTGCATTATTTATGATGAGAGGAACTTGGACCGTGTCTAAGAGGACTCTGGTTGCAGACAACTTGATACACCTGCCAACTGCTTAAGACTGCTTTTCCTTGGCATATGCGCACTGTGTGCTAAATGATTGCCCGGGGTAAAAAAACTCAGTAACCAAGCTAAGAGTTGTCATTATGTTGTATAAATTGAAGCGTAATTGCTATAGGGTGTGTGTGTGTGTGTGTGTGTGTGTGTGTGTAATCGTCACAGGGTATGATGATCGTTGCATCATAAATTAATCTCAGATGGGACGCTAGAGCAGTGGAATCTAGCAATCCAACACAGTTATGTTAGCAACAGTCAACCATCGTAGCAAAAGTCAAGGCAAGAGAAGCCAAGATGAAATCACTGTCATGTCATTGCATTTTGCTACTCTAAATTGATGACGAAAGGACATTTAAAATGGGAATGACCAACAAAGATTAGAGAGGAAGTTGAAACAAAACCAAGATGATTGTTTGTAGCCCTCTAAGACATCCTAGGAGCATCATACATACTTTTTGTAAGTGATCTTTGAGATATTTGATAATGGACTTAAGTTTGAACAACGTCGACCACAATCCCTCCTAATGGTACTTAAGTACTACTTACCCAGCCAAAGATACAGGGCAAACAAAGTAGCGGGAATCTACGAAGAAGTCACAACCATCTTCCTCTCTTGCCCTGTTTAAAGTGGTGTCCATTTCCCAGACACACAGGGAGCCGTCCCCCTCATTCAGAGTAAAGGGCAGGGGATTCACTCTCAAACCCCGGTCTGGTCTCCTGTCCTTCCAGGATTCATCCAGCCTTTTCCAAGTGTACTCAAAGTGCTTGGAATCATTTTGGTCAACAGTAAGGTTTTTATTTTTGTTTCGTGTACGAATGGTTTATTATGTCAGTCTCTGCTCCACACAAAGGTGCATAAGGAGGTCAGAATTGAAAGATCCGACCTTGTTAGAAAGATGTTTTACATATTAATGCTAATACTAATATTGAATGGTCAAAATATATTCACGTGTCACATGGTTGCACCAGGCAGATGTAGCCGTTATGCACACCGCTGGCAGAGATGAGAATAATAGTGTGAATACAACGTGGGCTTGGACGTGATATCCACGGTTCATGACAGTTTGGACAACTTAGCAATACAAAATCCAATGTGTTTTTAGAAAAGGGGAGCTAGACTGCTGTGGGGTTGTGTGTGGATAGGCAGCAGGTGGAGTGTGGGTGGTGGTGGTGGTGGGCAGAGCCGAGGGTTCCCAGCCTGGCCGGTGGAGGTGGAAGAATAAGCGGGCTGGGTTACCTGTTCGTCGGACTTCATGTTGTGCCAGCCTGCGCTATCAGCGGGAATCAGAGAAGCTCAGACTGCAGGCAGCCAAATTAAAACTCTGCCCACACCCCGTATCACAATCACAGCCTGACCTGGAATACTCCTTGGGTCTAAAAAAAATACCTAAAAAAACAAATGAAGGTATATTGTGGGTTTGTGCGTGTGTTGTGTGATGAAAAAGTACCTGTACTATAGAGTGAACTGTTACAGTGCTGTTTCATTTGACCATGGAAGCTCAGAAACATGGCCGGAGTATTTAAACATAGCAACACCACCTATAGACATTCTTTCGTGATAAGGGGCTGTAACGGGCTGACTGGTCCATTTTGTTTGGGAGTTGTGAAACGAGTTTGAACTCCGTTTAAAGAAGCTTGTTAAACAGCGCTAAAATATGGCCATCCCAGCGATCAACACATACGACAGAGCAAATACGTGTCAATAGAAACTACACGGCTAGACGGTGGATTTTACCAGCTTTGTGTTTGAGCGGGGCACCCACGGGTCAATTCTTTGTCCCCCCGCCATAATACCAACACAGTTGAGCCAAAAGTTATGTCAGAACCATGGCAACGGGGTTTATTGGGCCACAAAAATGCACTGTTTTATTTGCTCCGGCCGCCCTTATTTTCAAGATAATTTTTATCACTGAAAAATATTGACATACATCCGTTGTATTGATAAGACTATCGTGGTTTTTGGACTGTAAATAGTAAAGGAAACTGCTTGGTTGACTCACCTCATAATTATGTGTTGTTCCTAGACACGAGGGTAATGTTTTATGTTTGCCATTGACGTACAAGTCAGAGGAGAACAACCAAAATATCTGAAGCTTATGCATTGTCTCTCTGCCTATACCCATGGGCAGTACACAACCAACTGACAGAGAGTATAACATCAGATGAGGTGATCTGAACCCACGCCCTGATGTTCCAGCTCGCTGGAATCTAAAACCCTAAAACCAAACCCTAACCCTAAAACCAAAAACCAAAAACCAAAACCTAAAACCAAACCCTAATACGAAACCCTAACCCTAAAAAAAAGACATTATAAATACTTCCTGCTATATATTTATATACATAAGCATGGAATCAAAGCCAAGTCATGTGTGTTTCTGTTCCATTTGAATAATAATAACCTGTAGTCTCTCTCTCCAGACCAATGTTGTTCTGTCAGTGGCAGGACAGGACACTAAACATTCAGAAATGTCACTCCTGCTGACCTAAAGACCTGTTGTGTTCCTCAGGTGATGCTTCAGCAAAGGACCTGGAGAAGGTTTGATCCCAGAGCTGGTCCTCCCTGCAAGAGGAGGCCCCTGAACACAGCAGAACGACGACCCCCCCAGGCCCCGCCCATCGGCCAGGAGGCGTGGCCGAGCCTGAAGCAATGCCAATTGTCGTCACTACGGCAACGACATCATCCGACGGGGGGGTGCTGGCCTGCTGATGAAGGGGGTGTGGCTTATATCTTAAACCAATTAAATGTTTTGAGTAAAACAGAGCTGATTTCTTTAAGATATACACATTTATAGGAAAATATTTTACTCTTTTCATGCTTTTCTTTTCATTTGTAATGACAATTATTTTTTTGCAGGAATAGAAGGATATCCAGCTTCCATGAAACCCGAGGCCTGTTAATGAAGGAGCTAAATGCTGAATGAGGACCTAAATTCTAATATTAGAGCTACATGCTATTTGAGGAGCTAAACGCTAGTTGAGGAGCTAATTGCTAGTTTGGCATCTGCTTCTGGGCAGGGGAAGTGGTGGAAGTCACAGATATTATAAATAGCCCAACTGTCAACGTAGACCTCGACAGACTGAATAATGAGAGGAGGTGGTCTAACAGGACTGTGATGGCCACGTGCCTATCTTTAATGTGTTGAATCCTTAATGATTGCACTGAGAGGTCTGTGACTTTAAATGTTTTTATACTGAAAAGTTGATTTTGTAACTTCAGTAGCTGCTGTAGGCCTACTATTGTTATGCAAAAAAACATAGTTTTTTTCTGTTTAAGAAGAATGCAATCAATCAACAATCTGTTGATTGAGCTGTTTCCTGACCGACATAAACAAGACTTTTGCCTTGCCAAAATGATCCTGTTTACATAACATTACTTGGCAGAATTAAAATAAGATAAACTATTTTCCTTCAGGACAATAAAGTTTTGGACAGATTACATACAGTACAGACAGAAACATTAAAAACTAAGAACACATACAGTATGTGGTTAGAATTATGTAGAAAATGGAAGTATCAAAGTGGAAATTGAACCCATTGCCTCAGGGTTAGGGTTAGGAACCATGTTTTGCACATTTGTTGGGTGGGAGATAATAAGATAAATAGAAAAAAATTGCCTTATCATATAATTATAAGTATTAAAAAGAGAGAGAGAAAAAGATGGAGAGAACAAGACGAAGAAAACTGAGAAAAAAGACAGATCCTTTTTCTCTCTTGGTTTTAGGTTTAGGGTTTGGTTTTAGGATTTCGGCGTGTCGTAGTATCGCTTTGTAAGAGGACAGAGAGGATTTTGTTCATTAGTTTGTTTGAATTGGCTGATTCCTTGACATCGGCGGGGACCTGTCCCTTGCGTCCCTACTAAAAACTACTCCTATGAAAACAACACAAACTACTCTACTCTGTCTCTTATCCTGTTCATCGTCTTGTTCTCTCTTTGTATTTGCCCCAGTTTCTTACTACAACACCTCTGATGCTATTTCATCGTCATGAATTTAATGTCATAGCTTAATTCTTCCTACACTCGGCGGCCATCTTTTCATTCCCCTGACAAAAGGACAAAGAACCACGCAGACGTTCACAAAGACGCGTATTGACCTCCTCGTTAATCGTTCAAAGGGAAGTTAATGAGTAAAACCAACAGGGGCTGGGCGCGGCAGGCCTTCATCTCCGTGCCCTCGCCTGTGATGAGTTTACACTCTTAAGTCCGCTTCCTGTGTGTCCACCTGGAAGTCGACGACAAACAGCTGAGAGGGACCTGCGGGGGCCTTTGTAAACGCTCCCATTTCATTCTGCCTGCCGCCGTGCACAAACCCGGGGCATCAACAAGACAAACATCCATCTGATAGCTCCCATTCTGCACACAATGACGCACGCTGGCTTCCTGTGTGACCCAGACAGATGCCATTCATTCCTACAGCGATAAAAGACAAGATGAAAGGCTCATATATATATATTTATATATATATATGAAAGGCGTGCTGCCTGTTTACAGCCACGCCTACACACATACAAATACAGACAGATGAATGTATCCTGTCGAGGGCTTGTGTGCAGCCTGTTCTGTACTGCGAGTTGACAAATGTGTTTATTGTAAGTCACTTCACTTTGGATAAATGTGTCTGTTAAATTATGTCATGTCATGTAACTGTGTGTACAGAGGTTTGCCTACGGTAGAGAGAGAGAGAGACACACACACACACACACACACACACACACACACACACAGAGCAAGGATCAGTGAACAAAGACCTTCATTCATAGACACAACCCTTGCCTATCAGAGGTAAAAGATAATAATAAACATATTTGAATGATCTTCACTAATATGTATATAATATGTTGTCATTTTTATGTGACTTTTATTAAACCTCTATTCAGTGTGGGCTCGCTGAGCCTCTGCAGATCCCTGCATGTAGCCTCACATGCAAAGCACGTTGATGTGCTAAGTACCCTGACACGCTAAGTACCCTAACATGATAAGTACCCTGACACGCTAAGTACCCTAACATGATAAGTACCCTGACACGCCAAGTACCCTACCATGATAAGTACCCTGACACGCTAAGTACCCTAACATGATAAGTACCCTGACACGCTAAGTACCCTACCATGATAAGTACCCTGACATGCTAAGTACCCTAACATGATAAGTACCCTGACATGCTAAGTACCCTAACATGCTAAGTACCCTGACATGCTAAGTACCCTAACATGATAAGTACCCTAACATGATAAGTACCCTGACATGATAAGTACCCTGACATACTAAGTACTCGGCTAGGCCTACATGAACACGAGAGAGCGTATAAACGCCACACAGAAAGGCCCAAGCTGGAGTTAGGTACCCAGAACAGTCGAAGCTCAAATGCTTAGCCAGCCTAAACACATGGGGAAAAATACAGTCCTTTCTTTACTACTGTATGTCCAAACTCATTCATCTCACTCACACTCAACTGTTCCGGTGTGTGTGTGTGTGTGTGTGTGTGTGTGTACATTTCAAGTTCAAAACAAACCTCTTGACATCCCTGCCACTACAATAAGCGCAGTGTGAAGTAAGGTGTGAGGATTATGAATGTACTGGCTCATCAGGACAATGATAACGGCTCAGACATCTCTTTGACATGAAATGTAACTTTTTTTTTTACTCTCATAGTTATGCGCAAAGCAGCACCCCTAGGGTGCAAAGAGCTCTGCTTTGGGGTGTGTGTGTGTGTGTGTGTGTGTGTGTTTGTGTGTGTGTGTGGAGGGGGATGCTGATTGTCTTGGACAAGTGCACAGTGAGGGGTGAGGGGGCCGGTGGAGTCAGGGGGTTCCTCAGATGTGAAGCACCCGCTTTGATCTGGTGCACCTTCTGACACACTGATGCACATGTCAAGCCTGCGTCGGTGCTCAGGTCAATACAGTAAATACTTCATGTACTGTGTGTGTGTGTGTGTGTGTGTGTGTGTGTGTGTGTGTACTGTCATTGCTTCAAAACGTCCAAAAAGTACTGTTCGTACAATAATGAGAGAAGATGAGAGCGGGTTTCAGTCAGAGTAAGAAAACACAGCTATGACTATAACCACATACCGTGCAGCAGTAACATAAACACGCTAACTGTTTCTAACAGAATGTCTTACTACCTCATTCGAAAAGAAAGAATAAAAATGACAAAAATGAAGAATAAATATGACAAAAATGAAGAATAAAAATGACAAAAATGAAGAATAAAAAAGCACTATAAAGCACTTTACACAACACAGGGGTTCACTTTTACAATGCAAAACTCAATATCCCCATTAACTGTAGACAGACAAAACACACATCTTTAGCAGTCTTAAAGAAGGTGGGGGGGGGGGTCACACTTGGTTCAACGACTCAAACTGTTTCCAGTTCTCGTGCCGGAGACAAAGATGGCAAAGATGAAGGTCATTACCATTGCTTGACCTGTCTGTCTGCTCCCTGGCCCAGAGGAGAATCAAAGAAACATCCCCCCCACACCCTCTCCCCACCCCCAACCACCACCACGGTTGCCGCCGACAACCCTAACCTCTCCATAAAAGGGAGGACGAGGTCTCAAGATCTTCTCACGATTCACATCTTTTGTCTGCCCTGCCGTTAGCACTAGCTAGGGAACTCAGAACTCTTTACCGGCGCACGACGAGACACACAGCACTTAGACGCGGCTGAGCGGACACATTTAGACATTTGACAGTCGCTGTACAGACGGTACATTCTACAGCCTGCAGTCAACCCTGCTCCACCACCGTGCTCTCCAAACACACAATGAGTGCAAAACAGTAACTGCAGAAGTCAGTGGGGGGGGGGGGGGGGGGGTTGGGGGGGGGGGGGGGGGTGGGGGGGGGGGGGTTTTTGGGGGGTTGGG
>OOFB01029019.1:17230-35139 GCA_900323305.1 Trachyrincus murrayi
GTGGCTGGTTTAAGCAGCCTCACCTGGCCTGAGTCAGACTGATTAGACTCTGGGGCTGGGTGTGGCTGCACACCTGTGGTGCATGAGATTAATCAAGGCACACAGGATAAACCAGCCATCACCACACACACACACACACACACCACACACCTGCTCTGGCTGTAACGTCTTGCCAACTCTCCAATAAACAGTTTTCTACAACATTCCCCATGTCCTGTGAGTCGGAGGAGCCCAGAAAAGCCACTTAGGTGGTGTGAGGCAGGGTTCCCTGCTGCAGTAGACTATTAAAAAAAATTTATTAATTTAACTAAAATAACAACTATTGAAATGTTAGCAGTAGTAGAGTAATTGTATTGGTGCGAGTGTGACGGGAGTGCGTTTGCTATTTAATCAAAGCTAAAAGGAAATCCCTGATTATACCTTTAGCATCTGGTGCTGCACGTGTAGAGAGTTGAATCTGCTGTTGGCGTCTTGCTGTGTGATCGTACAACCACAGTTAGAACCAAGACATATCACATTGCAAAACACTCATGAGAATAGATGTGGACATCCAGTCAGCATAGGAGTAGAATTGAGAGAGGGAAAACATAGCCTAAAAGGTATTGACTTGAAGTAGCTACCTTGTCCTTGTTTAGTGACTGCTGGGATTCAAGCTTGTACACCAGGTAATCTGTAAACAAACGATTTTAAACAAAGATGTTAAGGAGGATAAATACGAGTAGTCATTGTTGGAAGACAACTGTGGTTCCTGTTTTTTATAAGAAAAACGAATTAGCTTATGGACTCCTCCCTTGGAAGTGTCATGGCAGAGAAAACACAGCATTGTATACTGCAGCTTACACTACAATGAAATGGAAATCATGCATCTATAGTTACATAAGATAAGGTGAGATTATATACACCATCATCCCTCATCCTTATCCTGATGGACAACAGAATTCTGCCATTTGCTTCTAATTATGTTATTAAGGGTTATCAAGGTGTGCATTAAGCATCAGAAAGTGATGTTCCAAGAAATCCACTGCAATCTCACATAATTTCTGTCTATCCATTTACGTCAACCTGATTCAATGGGTGGAGTCTATTTTTCCTCCTGGGTACGTAACCAAGCGGGTGACCGATTATCGTACACTATCATACATTATCGCCAGTCACATTATGGCGACGGTGCCTATTGACAGCGTTTCGGACTTTGAGGAAGTACAAACTACACAAAACAGCGAGGTTGGGGGGGGGGGGGCAGTAATTCATAAACCACACCCCTACAATCTAAATTCAGTCTTTCCAAGACTGATGTATATCAGCATATTCTTTGACATTTCCCTTCACATCCCTCCCTTTCAGATATTCGGTAGGTGTGTAGTGCATACATCCCTCTGTGACACGTTATGGCTATTTGACCTTTTTAGTTCCCGTTGACCGCCAAACAAATACAAAGTTGCATACAGCCACCCAGCGAAACAAATCTACGTGTGCGCGATTTCTCCATCACCTTCTTTTGCCTTTTTGTGCTCCAACCTCTCCTTCTGCAGAGACTTCTCCAACCTGGAGCGATGCTCGTACACCACTGAAGGACAGGAAGGAAAAGATTATTAAAAAAGAAAAGAAAAAACGACACACACGACATACAGTCCTCCATTTTACATTGACAAACAGTGATACCGAAGGGGAACGCAGAGGAAATGTGCTTAGTGTCCAAAATGATGGAGCACCTCAATATTTATTTCGTGGGCTGCGTCTTCATCAGTCTCACAGTTTCTCTGCTGGCAGAAAGCTGTGGTATTCCTCACCAGACCATGGCCCAGGACCTTGAAATAACTTCTGATTTGTTCGTTTTAGCCCCCTCATGTGCCATATGGGAGGCGTTCATCACAAGAGACTGTGCGGCTTCATCAGAATACAAACCCCCACAGGTACTTTGCAACATCAATGTGATGCTGCCGTTCGCTGCAGGACTGTCCGAGAGCTGCCAGGACCATCATTCATAGATCAGGCGAGTGACAAATCTCTACAATATTCCTTTGAATCAGTACACTCCTATATTCCCTATGGAAAAACAATGTTTTCTCCTCCTCTCTCATTCTGAAACTACCATCATGGCCTCCATTTATTAACCCCTGATGACACCCTCGTTTTTTGTTCATTTGCCTGTTTGGTTGAACTGCTCAACACAATAAAGTCAGAGTTGTTGCACAACCTGCCACACAGTGACTCATGATTCCAGTAACACTATCCAAGCACGAAATGGCCCTCTTGCAGATATTGTGTATAATTTGGTGGGGGTTTGAAGACACAAGGCACAGAGTTTATAAGATTTGATAAAAAAAAACAAGGGTATTGTTTGGTTTAAAATAATGTTGAAGAAATAGTATGTGTAATAAGCGATTATTACAGCAATAAATGATTCAAAAAGTTCAAGCAAACGACCAACAAAAAAATACAGGGAACAGACAAAAAAGGAGTGAAAAAGAGAAAATAAGTGAACTTGCAGTAGGACAATTAAGCTATCTCATCTCCAAACACCACCAAACCTTTAACCATCTCCCTCTCCCTCTCATCTCCCTCTCTCTCTCATGAAATATATATTTACCTCACTCTCTCAAGGGTTCCCACTTTGACTCACCCTCTCTCAAAGCTTTCCCACTTTGACTCAGGCTGACTCAGGCTCCCAGGCTGTCCCTTGTTAACTTTAACTCACCATCTCTCAAGCTTTCCCTTGTTAACTTTAACTCACCCTTTCCCAGGCTGTCCCTTGTTAACTTTAACTCACCCTCTCCCAGGCTGTCCCTTGTTAACTTTAACCCTCCCTCTCTCAGGTTTCCCCAGGTTAACTCAAGGCTGGGATTTCAAAATGAGGACATGTGGCTTGTTCTTCTGTAAGCTATTGCGCCCAATTATTGGCTAAACCTTTGCCTACAAATGTGCATGCTAATATTACCACTACAGCAACATCAAGACGAAACATAATGCATACATAATGAGTGAATAGATTGAGAACCGAAGAGGAAAAAAAATAAAATTTAATGAATAGCTTATGTGGGTTAAAATGGAGATGAAAAACCTAGGGAGAACAAATCAAAAGGAGACGGCCAGAGGGGGAAGGAAGATGGACGAAAACGAGTCTGAGACAGATGGACAACGGCTTGGTAAACGGTTATAACATTATAAGCTTTTTCAGCCTAATTGAAGAGCAGCTTGGTAAATCAACAAGACACTGAATTGGCATGCATTGCCTCAAGCTTGTTAGATATTGTCAGCATTATTCTTCAAATCATTTACCACCATTTTTATGCACACTGAAAGTATAAAAAGACTGAACATTCCTTTGATCTACTAACAAGATGAAGAAGTTATGGCGTCATAAAAGCTGTGCTACAGCAAATTATCCAGAGCTTTTGCTGTCACAGCACAGATGACCTATGTGGATCGTGAAGTCCCTAAGACAAACCTATAGCTAATGCATGGGGGGTGGTCTAGGGTGGCCTATGTGGAACGTGGATGAATATAGTATTAATCAATTGCACTAGTAGACATGCACTTAAACATGCTCAATGTCTGCACCTTACAATACAGAAACGTACCCACCCGGGATGGTACATTCAAATACTTCCATATATGTCTGTAATATTGTCTGAAACCCCTTTTCCCGTTAGGATTCTATTTACAGATCACTTGTTCTCAAAGAACCTTCTTTTGACTTCTGCTCAGCCCAATACAAAGTACAGGATTGGATGCCTTTGAGCACGAAACATGGATCTGCATTACAAGTGCATCTTGCTTCAGAAATGTGACCCATTTTCATTCAAAACAGTTTATCAGGCTTCAGGATTTGATCAGCATACAGTGGGTGTACCTACTTTCATCCATGCAGTCCTTTAAGAGAAAAGTGGGTTTAACCGTCAACATTAGCTGGAAATAAACTCTGGCAGGCATGATGATATGAGGCAACAGATTTCCGTGAAATCATTGGGACAGTCAGGCACCATCTCTATGCAGATCTGAGAGTAGCACAATGAGGTACTGTTGAGTTAGACTGGCCAAAAGGTCTCCGACCAATGTCCACACTACGGTGGATAGACATGGCCTCTCTCATGCAAAGACAACTCATGCAAAATCCCACACCTTTGTGGCCAACAACAAGTTAGCCACGTGACAATTTATAAATTATTGTCATCATAAATGTACACAGCTTTCCAATATTGTGTGGCCTCAGTCTGCTATATCAATATAGCATGTGTGTAATTTAATTCCAAGGATTCACAGGATTCCTTTTTGGCATAGAAACAACTCAAAAGCTCCACCAAGAACTGAGTAAATCCATCAGACCCCATCACATCAGATTAACTTCATCTAGTTTCTTGTAGTTCATCACAACCCCATTTGGACTGACATGCTTGAGATATATCACGTGTAGGTTGTTCAGCCAATAAAAATACAAACTACCCTTGTTTTTTTGCACACTTGAAAAGTCACAGGATGGTGTGGTTACATACACAATATAACAATATATATAATACAATATATGCTGCCGCACCCATCCACTGTGTCAAATTTAAAAGCCAAAAGGTCATTCCCATCAAACTGTTAACAATCAGAGAACAACAATCTAGTTCTCTATGGTGCCTGGACTTTACTGGCCTGTAGGGGGAGCAGTGAGTGGAAGAGTCTTGGTCACAGTTGATCAACGATCAACTCTGAACAGAAGTGGCCATAGGGCATTTTGACCGTGTGTGTGTGTTTGTACTGGTTGATAAGATTGCTCAAAATCTCATTATTTCCTCATCAAGAGGCAACTTTTGTCAATTGCATTTGCTTTTCAGGGGCATTTTTGTTGACTTTCTAAATGTCATTTTGTGAAATCATATTAGGATTGTGTCATAACAATAACAAAATACACCCTGGACAGCCGCTCTTGTTCTATCACTGACTCAGAATTGTGTGAATTATCTGCATCTACCGTGAATCTACCGACTACTCCAAGAACTACAACTCAGATGGACCAGTTTTCGTCAACATAGCCACACTCGCCACAACATACATCAAGCAGAAATCCATTATCTCTATTTTGGTCCCACAGCGCTCAGTTCTCCTCTTCTCCTCGGCTTTAATCTAGGATCCCAGACAGTGTAGTCAAACAGTAAGAATCCCCACGGCAGTGAGGTTTACTGTGGCCCTTTCAACTCCTCTTACATCGGTTACTGCAGCGAATGGCAGCCTACCGCATGGCCTGTGGTGTTGCTGGGGTAACAGCCAGAGTGAGCTCACACAGGTGTGGGCGGGGCTCCAGGGCACAGCATCCTTCTCCTGAAACCCTACTCGGGTTCACCTGAGACAGGTGGGAAACGCAGCTCCCTGACAAACCAGCTGGGCAGGCCTTGGGGGCACAGCTTCCACACTGGACCCTGAACTCTGGGAGTCGGGACTCGGTAGGCTAGCATTATGGGCCTGCAAATAAGACTGCAGAGCACCTTTCTCGCCACTACCGGCACATAATGTGCTTTAGTGGCTCCAATTCACCCGGGCATGCACACATTGACCCACCAACACTGGTGTCAACCATGCAAGACAACAACCAGCTCATCTGGAACCGACTAACATACGGAAATGTTTTGCAGGATCATGATATTAGAACTCACTTTTAATGCATCAATAGTTTTAGCACTTTTAGTGCATGAGTAAAGCCGGTTTACGGCCTTGTAAAGTCTGCACTTCCACAAAGGTTTGTCAGTTATGCCCACGAACGAAGGCTGACAAGTTGAGTTGACATTCCCACAAGATACATCGAAGTGGCAATGGCCGTGTCAGTGGGCCAGGGCTTACGTCTTTCTTAATTAAACATCAACGCTTATGCCAGGAAGAGCAAAGAATAAAACTAGCAACATTTGCAACACAACCTGCTGTAAGTCCAAAGTTGCCACTGGGAATCCCAACCAGTGTATGTGTCTGTGTGTGTATAGTTATACACACATAGGCCTGTTTGTTTTGCTTAACGCAATCAAAATCTGGAAATCACTCAAATGTCCTATTGGGAAATAGCATGACTTATGATTATTACAAGGTAATAATATATAACTGTGTATATCAATGTATAACTTGTTTTTAAGATAGTGTTTAATTACAGTTACAGTTTACAGGTTTTACGTGTGTGGGCAGGAAGAAGGGAATGTTTCGGATATGGCTGTGGATGTTGTGGGAACATAACGTGTGTGTATGTGTGTGTGTGTGTGTGTGTGTGTGTGTGTGTGTGTGTGAATCCGTGCGTGCATTTGTATGCCAGTGGACAGTTTTGAGAATGCATGAGTGACTTTTTAAGTGCAATTTGTGGCTGCAGCGTGCTAACAAGGAATCAATAGGGCTGGCTCAGCGCCCCCACCTCTAAATATAGGTCACTCCACGGCAAACAATCGCCAGAGTAGCGGGGATATCGGGTGACCCATGGCTGTTGATGGAGCGATGCTTCCATCACTTCAGAACAATAACGCGTACGGGCGGGGTGCCGCTGCACTGGGCAAAGTGTCACCTCTATTCTTGCTAAGCTGGCCTCTTCTCACGTACATGTATAAATACAGTAGTCCAGGGTGAAATAAGAGCCGACCGAGCGAGCTCGACACTATACCGGCGGTCGTGGTAGACCTGGTCCCATAGGCAGAGGCAAACAGTGGCGCTATTGAGCTGGGAGTTAAGCTGGGCACCACTTGAAACGTGTTTGGGATTTTACATGAAAGAAGGCAGCCGGCTCTCTTCTACCATTGTCTTCAATTATAGGAAAGTAACGAGGGGTAAAGTTCAGCTAAAACAAACTGAATGTCTGCAGAAAAGGGTGTGTGGCTAAAGAGCTAAATATCTCTCTGGACATATTGACACAGCTTTTATGACTGATGTGAGATGTTTGCTTTTAGTTCAAAAGGAAAATTCCACTGTATGACTTGCATTTTCTGTGTAGAAATAATTACTCTTGTACAGAATAAACAGCAGCTCCAAAACCAACTCCCTACATGTAGTGCGTCAAGGACCAGTTTCCTGCTTTACCACGATTAAGTAAAACTAAGGAACGCCTGCTTATAACAAACTAAGTAGTTGTAAGGCAAATAAAATCCAGCACACTTGAGTGGGGTAAATTGGTGGGATGCTTGCTGGCATCCTGGTACCCTGGTGAATTAAGGTTTAACTGTGCAGTCTTTGAATAATTAGAGACTAACATATGCCAGAGTTTTCATCTGTAGCCAAGTAGTAAGCCTATTGCTTGACAGTAGACGTTGCTTCACTGTAATGGTGCAGGAGTGCAGGACTCGCTTCTCACCATATTGGTGGAATTCCAATAGTGACTGCGTGTTCGTTAAAACTCAGCAAGGCCCTGTGGTATTATACCTATAGATAAGGATGCCATATAATGTAGCATTATTATACTGCGTTTTGTCTTGCATTGGTTGTTGTTATGCAGGAGTCATCCAAGTGGCTGAAACAGATGTGACCTGGCGATTTCAGATGTTCAGGTGAGCCGGAGGACAGTTATGCTGTTTGCTGACCGGCTGTGTCTCCTCCTCCACATCACAGCTGTTACGTAGACTGTCTAATAATTATCTCCACCCAACCCTAAAAAGCAACAATGCACCTACACACACACACACACACACACACACACACACACACACACACACACACACACACACACACACACAAGATTAAAGTGTCCACGGCACACTAATCCTAACCATTACACGTCTGTTCAAATCTAAAGCCCAGTGTCTCATCTTCTTAACCTGGTTTAGCTGGAAGATTAGACGGTTACCTATAGGTGAAAGGTTCCAGACCAAGACTCAACTTCACTCCAACTTAGACTAGTCTGTACTGCCTTGTCGCCGCTAACATCAGCCCACAAGACACCCACTGCGAATCCAGCGGACAATCGGTAGTTGGGTGAAGAGAATAAAGACATTCAGAAAAAATCCGCATGCCCACAATGTTTATTCACACGGTCTCGTAATGGCGTGTCAGTCGCCGCACAAAGCACCACTCGAACCCGTGTTTACCTTGCAACTGCGCCGAGAGCGACTCTTGGTGTTGTTGGTACTTGAGCGCCGTCGCCTCGGTTCTTTTGAGCTGCTTGTGCATCTCGTAGGACACCATGCCCGCGTAGATCATGCCGAAGACCACGGTGAGCAGCAGCAGAGACTGGAAGATCCTCCGCTGTCTCCGAGAGCACACCCCGTTCCCCATGTTGTTAGCCCCGCACCCCGCTCCTCCCCGCTCCCCGAAGCCCCCCCGCTCCTGCTGCCGCTGCTCAAAACTTCCGTACAACTTTTTTTTTCCTCTTCTTGCGACGCGAAGAAAGTCACCCTCGGATTACGAGCATTTTCGCGTAGAGCAAAAATCCCACCGAGGTGCCAGACATTGTTTGTGTATTCATTCTCACAGCGATCCACATCCACGCGATTTCTCCTCACGGTACCGCAAAAAAAAGCAGCCGTTTTTCGCTCGAGTAGCCCCAACGCACGTCAAAAGTCCGACTCAGCCGAATAGCACAACTCGGTGCAAGGCAGCGGACTTCCTTGCGATGTCGTTGTTGTTGTTTTTTTAAACTGACGTTTGCTCTCGCAGGGCAACTCTTCAGTAACGTTTCAAGTTTCCAGGAAAAGTAAAGTCCCAACTCTCAGACGCGGCCCTCCATAGCACCTTTAACTTTAGATACGTGTCACCTCAAAGCAGCTGCCTGCCAGCCAACTGCAACCCCACAGGAAGTCCCTCCTCCCGCGAAACCACCAACGTCTCCCCCTGTTCCCGCCCTCGGACTAACATTTCGACCTATTGGTTGCTATGGAACTCGGGCAGAAATCCACTCGAATGTTATCTGGAAGTGTTGTTTTCTAGCGGAGGAGTTACGAGGTTGCTATTTGATATCCCGTCACCGTCACTATCCCGCCGTCGGTGGCGCTCACAGCTCTGTCAAAGACGACGACGACGTCTGTGTTTCTTACCATTTCACTGTTTCCCGAAATAGAGAGAGCCACAGCCATAAGAGTTTATTGCACTTTATTGAAATACATAGAATGATATCAACTATGATGTATTGTAAAACCACATACATCTGTAATGTACAAAGTATAGGCCTGTCCCAAATATAAAGATCAGGTGAAGAGCAATACTAGCCTTATACCACAGTTGCTAAATATGAATAGATTATAAAGCAAGTTATTTAGAATATCTAAAGTGCCCATATATATGTGTGGTGTCTATTTCTCCTTTGTTGTATATATGTGTGGTGTCTATTTCTCCTCCTGTGTATTTCCTACTGTTTAACTGCTGCACATTAATTTCCCTCTGGATAATAAAGTTTTCTTGAATCTTGAATCTTGAATTGAACCCATTTGAGTGAAATGCTACATACAGGAATGCAAGTAATCTAAGAAAGTGTCAGTGATGTAGAAAGTCAAACACATTTGTATTGAAAGTTTTATTAACAAAATCTAAAGCAATAATTTGGTTTATTATCATTACCTTAGCTTACAAATAAATAATTGCATTTTGCACTGGGATAAAGTCAACTTTATCTTACAATGGAATGAGATTCCGACTTCAAATAGATGTTTTCATAGTTCCTTGTGTAGGACTAAGTAATGTGCATAATTCACTTCTCCAAAAAGAACAGGGCAAATGAAGCACCCCATCCACATACATGAGGTAGAGACATCTGCTTGCTAGTTTATAGTTATGCAGTAGGCAAGGTCAACCGTGACAGAACCCCAAAGGTATTTGAAGGTACAAATTAAAATATAAGAAATGAATAAAGGCACACTATTATCCCCCCAGTTTGTGATGACAAAGCAGAAAAAGTAAACCCTGCAAGAATATTCCAACTATTTGTGTTTGTCCAATCTTATATATTAATATAATATAATATAATTAATATAACATATTATATATTAATGTTGTGTGAATCAAACCTGTTTAGATAAAAGTGCTTTGTAAATTCACTTTACATGCCATCAGTAACTACTTGCTAAATGCTTCAAATCTAAAATAAAAAATAAAAAATAAAAAACCTAAAGCGGGTGCAGAGTGAATATAAAACATGATACATTTCTGACAACCGCATCCCCCTAACCATTGCAAATGTCTAATCACTCTATTCTACTGACTGATTTGTCTTAAAGTACAAAAAAGTAAAGCGTGTTTCTACTCAGCCCACAGCTCCAGAGGCAGACATGAGACACCGCACCGTTTAAACCTTTAAAGCTTGACGATAGAAAAAGTAGAAATCAAATATATATGTACAGTGTACAGGGCAGCATAGCATCGGACGCACAACTAAAACACGTTCTAAAAAAAGGCACAGACGATGGGGGCTTCTGCAGCTCAGCATACAAACACTGCATAGTAGAAAGCTGGGAGCAATGGATGTGGGCTGAAGACGGTGAGAAGAGAGAGACAAATGGCGTCCAGGTGTACCTGTCCTTATCGCCGTCAGCCAATAACAAGAATGCATACCCCATAAACAACACAATGGCTTGGCCATCTGTATGTCAGGTTCCCAGGAGGGGCATTATAAAAGCTGGTGTGTGTGGCCAACAGGAGCAGCAGCAGTGACACATTGGCAAGCCAAAAGCACTGAACCATTTCTCCAAATACGGTATATCATAAGTTAGTATGGATCAAGTTAATATTGCTATACATGGTAGCCTACTATTAACAACATGACAGATAGACACAATAGAACCTACACATGACAATAATACCCTCAACAATGGCACTTTCCTTCAGAGAAATAGACACCGGATTCCAAAGCATTCATTGTCATCCGTCTAGTGCAGCAGATGCAGCATAAACTACTAGTATACTTTTCCCCACATAGCCTTCTGTTGTCTGGATTAAAACTGACACTGCTGTCTCGCCCAACAACCAAAGCTCAGTAAGAGTTCTAGATTGGGGATCAACGTGTCATGTGATATCTGGCATGAAGCATCACCCTAGGGGTGTGTACACTCCCAAAGGAATCAATAAAACAAGCTGATCGTTGAAACGAATACAGAAGTGAAAATAAATACGTCTCCAAAGGAAAAGTTCACCACCAGTGTTAAATAAAAAATTAATTAATTAAATGGCACATATGCTGTAACAGTCGTAAATAGTTATTGGCATTTGTCAGTACATTATAACGTTTGCAAAACCTCCAAATGAATTAAATTCAAATGAGGGGTTTTGATCAAAGTTCCCAAAAATGAAATGTCCGTTCCGTTCTTGTATCTTGTGGTTTCCTGTGTGCTATAGGGCAGAGAGTTCTTCTTCCTCATAGAGCAGAGGCTCCACCTCCTGGACCAATGAGACGCTCTTCTTCGCCGGCTTGCTCTTCCTGTACATGATGAACTGCGCAGTCACCTGACATGGTTAAGGCACAAGTAATCCAGACACACAGAAAGACACGCAACATGGATTCCCTAGCAACAAGCTCTAACGAACCCAAAGCGAACTGTAACTTTGGTGATAACTTGGCAAAACTGCTAAGTCAACAGAATGACATACCTATAAGAGAGTACATAACTTTATATCCCTAATTCTGCCAATGTTTCATTCCCAACTTCGGCAATATTCGCTTTCTATCCCTTTTATACTGCAGATATACTGAAAGTATATGTACTATACGTGACCACAAAAGGCACAGACAAGGATACAAAGAAGTCGAGGACCAGGACTCCAAGGCTGCCGATGAGCCAGGGCAGGTGTTTGAGGATGAAGGTCCGTCTGGAGCCCCTCAGCGCGGGCAGGACCACGATGACACTCAGCCCATAGGTCCCATTGCCCATCATGGCCAGGGCGAACAGCAGGTAGGACGTCCCTTCTGTGGAGTGCCGCCGGAACTGCAGTAGGCAGGGTTTAACTTTCAATTATCAGGCTGTAATTTAAATTCTTCAAATAGGCCAGACATTGAGATAAGCTTGTGTTTAAAAGAAAGATGAGGATCACAATTGAGACCATAAGGACATCCACAATGATATATAAAAAAATTATGAAATAGGTCCAAAACAACAATCAATCAGTCTAAAAACAACAAAAATCTAAAAACAGTAACTAAACCTGCATGACTGAGAATGTTCTTAAGATACAACTAAAAAGGTGCACATTGTTGACCCTTCAGCTTAAACTTCCCTGAGAACCACTGAAGTCAGACCTAATTACAGCTGGGCAGGGCACCTCAGGTGTACCCGTTCCCCTAAAGAGGTGACTGCCCAAATAACGTACAAAAAAAACATCAGGAAAAATGGCAGTTAAATATCCACTTTGACAGTAAGAAAATGTATTATTATCAAGTGTCTTAACCATCCTCAGCTGCTCGATTATCCCTTTAATAACCAACTAAATGTTTTACTTTTAATCTATAAAAAAATACTATTTAACTCAAAATGGACCCTAGTCTCTTAGAGTGGTTAAAAACTGAAGCACTGGTTTCTCCAAATACAACTGCTCCAGTCTCTGCAAGGCACATACACACCAGTGCAACTGCTAAAGCAAATGAAACCAAATTTGAGATATAAATCAATACATCCAATAAAATTTGACACCGTGGCTAAACAGAAATGTAGATCACGCAATCAGATAACCACACACACACACACACACAGGAAATATGTCATGTGTGTAGCATTCTATGCTAAACTAAGCATTTGCCATGTCTTTCGAATTTGAGAGAGAGAAAGAATGTAGAATAATCTCCATAATGTTAACGTTACATACGTTCTTATGTAGCTGCGGGAAGCGGGAGGAGAGGTAGAAGATGGAGGCCAGGTATCCACAGACGTAGCCAGTCGTCTCCACCGTGTGGGACTTGGCGTGACTCTAAACCAAGCGAGCACGCAAGACAGAGACTCCTCATTCAAAATCAATACAATAACAGTAATAACAACAATAACAGCAATTATAATAATAACAACGTTAAATATCAATAATAGCCATTTGGCCCTACCTGTGTATCTAAGGAGGCATTGTCGTCCGTGACGAGTTTCGGGAGGACCAGGAAAAAAAGGCTGGCAGACCCACACCACAAGAAGCACACCCACTTAAGAAGAGGGTTTTCTGGATGACACACGCACGCACACACACACACACACACACACACACACACACAGGATAAAGAGACAATGCCAAGCCAACCCCACCCATAATCCCCATTATATCAGATTACATTTTCAGTGGTTTAGTTCACGACTGTGGCCCTAAACCAAGCCTAGCTTGGCAAGTAATATGACCACTCCATAGTCACCCGGACTGCACGCCTCGCAGTCACAACAACCGGTCCGAGCATAAGACACGCCTAAGCTGTAGGGTTATTTTTCAAGTTACGACCTGCCAGTAACAAATGATGGGAGAGGGAAACGTGTGAAGAAGATAATGTCATTATAAGGACTCGGTGGCGTCGGTAATGTAGTGAGTGGATGAGTGCTATACGTTATGTCGTGTTGGAGGTAATAACGGAATAAAACGGGGCCGGTGAATCGCCAACAAAGACTGAAGACTGTGTCAGCATCACCTCCCGGTTATAACTGGGAAGCGCATCTGGCCACATTGCTTCCAGACCTGCAGCACGACGAGCAGAGAACACCCCCCCCCCCCCCCCAGCCTCCTAGACCCAGGGGGTTGTTGTCACAAAGTCACCGCCTGCCCATGAATCACTACTACGGTGAAGACACTAATGTGGCTTTTGCGAGTCACAAATACGTGGCCACACCGACGCGCAATCTAATTTGTGAGCGGTTTCTAGGTCATTTCCCTCTCTCTGTTATCTCCCTGAGAGGAGATTGTGGCAGGCCCGTTACCCCTGGTGGAGCTGTTCTTGATCTTGTAGTAGAGGAACTGGGAGAAGAGGACCATGTCCGTGAACATGTAGAACACCACTGTGACCATCTGAAAGAGAGGAGATATTCAGAGCTAAATCCACCGACAATGCGGCAGGTAAAATGGATAAAACACGTTAGCTGCAGAGGAATGTTGACCAACAGGTTTACCTGTATGGGCAGCTGGCTGGTGAGGTAGCAGCCAGCGAAGCTGGTGAGGTCTCCACTGAAGAGAAAGAACAGGAATCCAAAGGACATGGCCTCTTCCACTTTACCACTACGGTTGGCCTCGTAAACCTGACTGTTATACAAGAGGGACACAGAAAGTCTTGAGTAGCCTGTGTAGGCGTATTACCAACCATGTTTTAAGCTGGGCCCCAATAGTCTACATGGCATACAGTTGAATGAACTCACGGCAAGGTGGATAGAAGAAAGCAGAACATGGATATCAGCCCTATGACCACACTCCAGTACTCCCAGACGTTGTCCACACATTCCTCCAGCAGGTAGAGGATCCACTCCGTCCCGTTGACACAGAACGGTCCGTTCAGTGTCGGGCTGCTTAAGTTCGCGCCGCCTCCTCCTCCTCCTCCTACGGCCACGTCTCCACCCTTCCCGGGGAAGCGGGTGGTCGCCATGAAGGAATCGCAGGGTCCTTGTCGGGTGCTTCGGCAGAGCAAGGATGAGGTGCGAAAGGAAGAGGGTTTCTCGAGGAGTCACGTAGGAGGTGTGCAGACCGCCGTGGTGCAGTCCGGTGCCGCTAGACCCGTTGTCATTTGAGGAGTCTGCAAAATGGGAACACGGAATATAGGCTGTGTAACAGCACAGAGCAAAGCATGACGGATCTGTAATCGAACGCGAACCGTAGTCGGGCTGAATAATGCGAACCCCGTTTGAAGGTTGCCCTATAAAAACCAAACTAACTTGAAATATAATGGCTACAAAATGTCAAGTCGGCGGATAACCCGAGCTCCAATAATCACAATGTTGCAAACACATGTACTTATAGGAACGAGAATAAACACTGGGTCGATATGACCCCAGATTAGATGCGGAACCCTATACGTAGCCTATATTCGAACATGGTTTAATCCTAGAACCGCCTCCCATTCATACTGCTCATACGGATCATCTTAGAGAGGCGTTGAAACAGACACAAAGGATGTGCCACAAACATGAACGAAAGTCGTTTTGATATCTGACCTGACCCGTGGGACGTCTCCCCGCAGAAGTGCAATGTCGTTTGCCATCATTAGGCCTACACATTGAACTACCGCTCGTTTATGGCAGTAAGGCAGCGGACACAGTAATGTTATTATTTTGACCAGCTGATACTAAACTGAATCCCTCCCCCATCGTGCCACCGCCTCCCGCCCGGAATGGCACTACAAATCACTTCCGCTCCACTCGGAGTTAGAGGATTTAGCACCACCTACTGTTCAACAGTAGTACTACAATATAATAATGATATATGTGGATTATCTATCTATCTATCTATCTATCTATTCAATCTATCTATCTATCTATATATATATATAACGTTGAACTATTTTGAAGTTATATTCATTGTATATTTAAAGGTAATTGAATGGTAATGTGTAAAGGTAAGACATGACTAATGATTAAGAGGGTTACCCTCGTGCATAGATCTAAGTGGTCCTCGTGTCATCTGTATTCGAGTGTGTGGCTTGTTCCCTTCGTTTGTATTGTCATCGTGGACCAAAATCTGCGTGTGTCGGGACCAAAATCGTTTCACTTGTTGCTAATGCGCGATGTCGTCCTTCACCACACGGTGGCGCCCTTTCAGATGTTGTGCGAAGATGAAACCCTGGCCAGAGGGGGAACTTGAACACAGTCCATGGATCATTTGGCTATGTGTCGCTTTTTAGAAATATTTAGACATTTTTTTTAAGAAAAGCGCGACGCAGGTGGACTCCCTCTCACAGGTAGGGTAATTCAACTTTGTACCTTTTTCAAAGCACACTCTGGGTTTTGAACCAATTCGGTGACTGGCGTATGAAAAAGCGTTGCCAGGCAAATGTATTTATGCCATCCTTCCCTTGATGTCTGCAAAGTTGCCTCACAGGAGAGCGTATCACATATCAATGTCTACTTCGCTACGGCGATTTATATTGCGAATTAAGCCCACGTTGGTACAACACATGTGTAAAAGACAGTCGACTGTGTTGACAAGAAATCGTTGATAAAGGTGCGCAGGTGGATCGGACAAGTGCTTCGTATCGTGCTCTTCTTTCCCATGCAACAGAAACGCAACCGGGAGAGAAACGTATGGCTTCTGACGAATGGGTCGAAACACACCTCTTGAAAACATTTAATGTATCATATTTTCACTTGCTTCATCCCCCCTACCTCCCTCATCTGTCCCCCTCTAACTGTCGCTCCCTGACTCTCTGTGTCCATTATTTGAATGTGTGTGTGTGTGTGTGTGTGTGTGTGTGTGTGTGTGTCCTTTCGATGTTTTCACGTTGAATATGGTCGGCGCATCCCTCTTATGAAACAGGGCTACTCTAAACCAGGTCTGTTTGATAGAATACACTCTTTCACTATTTCACTGTTTCACTATACACTAAGGGGGCGGCTCCTGTCCTGAGTTGTCCGAGCGCATTCCAAGACTGCTCAAGGACACCGAGTTCTTCTGAGGGCGACAGAAAGAGAAGGAGACAGACAGAGTGAGGTGGTGGTGGTGGTGGGTGGGGGTGGCTTCTATCCAGTTCAAGAATGCGGTAGGCTCTGGCGTTATAGAACACGGGGATTATGCACATGGGTACAAAAGAAGAAAGCCGCCGTGGAATCCACGAGGAGAACTGAATGTGTGTGCGTGTGTGTGCGTGCGTGTGTGTGTGTGTGTGTGAGAGAGAGAGAGTGAGAGTATTTAGTTGTGTTGGTTTTAAGTATATTCTAGCTGTGGACTAGCCACCCGACACTAAAGGCAAATGCAAACAGAGGCTTAGGTTAGTTTCAGTTAGTTAGGGGGGGGGGGGGGGGGCAACAGGTCAAAGCACTTAGTGCTTTGAGTGGTGTTAGTAGCACCTTAAAACACCGTCCCTTCCATTTACCATGCTTTCCATCAAGTGAGCTGACAGTCGGTCCTGATGCAGTCGATGAAACGGGAAGCACACATGCATAATGGATGGCGCTGTAAAAGAATGGTAATGGTACATGAATGGTAATGGTAATGGTAACGGTAATGCATTGCTCCTTAATATGGAAATTTCTGGTTATTTCTCATTTAATCAATAATCAAGCATGTGTGAGCACACACACACACACACACACACACACACACACACACACACCAGAAGACCACACCATGCACACACACACACACGTAATAACAAGTGCAGACAATATTAATTATTATTATAATTACAATATAAAAAAAGCCTGTTCTGTTTACCCTTTTAAAGGGCACAGATGGTCACAAAAACGACTCCCCTTGTTGTTGTCATGTGTGTGTTGCCTTGTCTTATTATGCACAGTGCACGGTAGCATCTTGACGGGCATTTTTGTGTTAAGCAGAAGGTCACGTCACTTCAGTAACGGCTGTACTGTCTGGTACGCTTGACTACACCTGCTGGGCTACCTGCATAGTGGAGTAGTCTACCTTACATATCATTAGAGGTTAGAGCACACTGCATGCAATGTGAGACTGAGACTTTATCATTGAGATTATCTCTCAGAATCTTGTATTCTATTTTAACCATCCGCTCTCTCTCTCTCTCTCTCTCTCGCGCTCTCGCTCTCGATCTCTCTCTTTTTCCCAAGTATCTCTCGCTCTCTCTCTTTAAAGTGTGTTTAAGAGTAACAGTTTTCTCCTAAAGTTTTCTCCACGGCTGCATAACTGCAAGACCATTAATAATGGAAGCCTCTCTCTCTCTCTCTCTCTCTCTCTCTCTCTCACACACACACACACACACACACACACAGACCATGCACCCCTTCACCCAGTGCTCCAGTCACAGATGACCTCCCTGGGCTTCAACATGGCAGCAGACCCGGGACCCTTTAGAGATTTGTGACATGTCTGTATTTGTGTGTGTGTGTGTGTGTGTGTGTGTGTGTGTG
>OOFB01029028.1:402-13705 GCA_900323305.1 Trachyrincus murrayi
ACACAGAATGGCTCCGTCTTTCAGTCAGGGCAATTCGAAGCAGGTTGTGTCATTCAACATCCCCCCCGATGAAGTCACAGCAGAGTGGATTCAGTCATGACTGGACTAGGTGGATGTGTGTGTCTGTGTGTGTTTGTGCGTGTGTGTGTGTGTATATGTATATGTGTGTGTGTGTGTGTATACATGTGTGTGTGTGGGAGTATTTTATCAATGTGGTATTTTAATATTCTGCTAACTACTGCTCTACCTTCCAGATGACAAAGAAATCAAACAAACTCCACTGGGACAATTACTATGAGAGCGAGCTGGTCAGTATAGTATCGCGCGTGTGTGTGTGTGTGTGTGTGTGTGTCTTTGTCCTCGGGCTTGCAGTGCTGTGTTCAGTCGTGGTCTTGTCCTCTGAAGCCGTGTGTACCTACAGGGCTGACCTGTAGTGATGTCCTTCCTCTGCTTTCCCATGATGCAACCTGCCCTCAGAATATTGCATTCGCTGTGAGGATTTAAAGGGACACAGTGATTCTTTGAATTTGAATACTTTTGACTTCTGCCCCCCTAAAATATAGTCTAGGAAAACGTAATACATGCATTACCGATACAATTTTGTACATATTATGCAATTGCAATTTAATAACTATGAGCAAACATTAAAGCATTTTGTAACAGTTAACATGTCTGGTAGTTTCTGTTATGCTAGCTTTTCCCCTTGAAGCCACTGCTTGCCCCAAGCTGCCAGTAACGGTTCTTACTCAATAATAACAATTCATCAATTCATTCAAAGATCACAGATCCCTTTAAACAAATGCTTATTTTTGGATGCATTGCGCTGGGTGTTGACATCAAGCTGTCTTCTGTTAACGTTCAGGAATTTTCAAAGCCGATAGCATCGGTAGAACGAACGTTGATCATTGTTTTATATACCGATATTGTTAATTGTATTAGATGTATACATTAACTCTATTATGAATCATATTTCTATATGATCAAATCACAGAGGAACAGCACCATATCTGGTGAAAGACAGGTTTCTGCAGTTTCTTATGGTTTCCTGCTACTGCTCCTTTGTGATTGGCTGAAATTACGTCACGTGATGTTACCTAGCCGTGTAAATAATGTAGTGTGACATCACCCACGGGGAGAAACCTTTCAGCAATGCTAATGCAAGTCAATAGTAAGTGAAGCGATTTCTGCTGCATTAACACCCTGCTGTGGACATTATAAGTATAACTATATATAACTATACTATACTATAACTATAACGATAAGTAGATAACTAGAAATCACAAAATAAATCAGTTCTTACAAGTACATATGTATTTTATTAGTGCCCCTTGAAATGTTAACTGGCTTTTGAAAGTCCTGAACTATCGCAAAGGTGTATATCTATATGTGTGTGTGTGTGTGCGTGTGTGTGTCTTTGTGTGTGTGTGTCTGTGTTTCTGTGTGTGTGTCTCTGTGCGTTTGCTAAGCGAGGATGACTGCTGAGAGTAGCCTGCGGTGTTTCACTGCTTGAGATTGAAGAGCTATCAGATAAGATGAGAAAACTGGGGAGAGAGGGAGAGAGAGAAAGGGAGAGAGAGAGGGAGAGAGAGGGGGAGAGAGGGGGAGAGGGAGAGGGAGAGAGAGAGGAAAGGGGGGAATGGCAAACAAGATTCTTGAAGTGATAGCTATAGTCCGAGTTACATGAATTACTAAATGAAGATGCTAGTTATGCAATGTAGCTATGCTAGCAGTCTTTAAAGGAGGCAGAGAAGCTTATGGGTGTTGCATCGGGAGGAGGAGAGGATTTGGGTTTTTGGGATTTGGAACATGCCAAACATCAGCAGGGTTGATACTTAACAACAGTGAACTCTGGCCATACTTTGAATACATTCAATATTGCAGAGTTTTAGTGTTCATTTTTTTGGTGTGACAGGTTCCCTCAAGATTGATTGAGGATTCACAGGGGTGGAGTTCAATTCCAGGCCAGCATGAACAGCATGACTTTGCTGTTGTTAAAGAGCATCTTGCCAGCACTGCATTTGCTGTTTGTGTATGTTTTTCTTCTAGGTTAGATAGAATAAATACAATCAAACACAATTAAATTGATAAAAAATTAACATTTAAATGAACATTTACCATCTCTACAGCTTTTTTTATTGATTTATTTTGTAATTTCCTTTGGGTCAGTCAGTCCACAATATGAATCATCCTCTGTAAGCATGTTAACACTAAATCCACTCATCTGTAAGCATGTATAGGTCAAACGCAGTCATTGTTTCATTGTTCCTAAACATGTTTAACAGCTATTGTTTCTCTCTACTCCACTCTCCTCTTGCTGTCCAATGGGTAACACACGTGCCTCCCCCCCCTCACACCCCTCGTTTCTCCCCTCTATCAGTCACTCTCTCTCTTTCACACTTGCTTTATCACCTAGGGACTTATTAGCTCAGTGCAGAGTCCCAAGCCTTGATGCTGTGATAAACTTTAGCAGGCTTTATCACACACACACACACACACACACACACACACTCACACTCACACTCACACTCACACTCACACACACACACACACACACACACAGGCACAGGCACATGGACACAGTGATACATAGTATGTGTATACTTCTATGTGCTTGTGATTGTATGTGTGTGCATACAATCACAAACACACATACACACACACACACACACACACACACACACACACACACACACACACACACACACACACACACACACAGGCGAGTCTCCCATCCATCTCTGTCACAACCAACAGGGAAATGAATGTGAGAGAGGTTGGTGGAGCAGAGCTGCTGCTGCTGCTGGTGATTACAGCTTGACTCCTGATGAAGAGGAGGAAGCCATAGTCTACTCAGCAGCCAGCACAGCTCTGTGTTCCTGCTCACCTTACTTCCTCACAACTTCCGCAGGAACACAGTCAAATGGTACAACCCCCCGCCCCTCTCAAAACAAATCATTAAAGACTTCATTATTTGAGAGATGGCACCAAATGAGTCCCTTATGTTATCCAGTGTATGAAATAAAATTATTTGACATGACACACATTTTATTTTCGCCTTTCCCCATCACCTCCACACCTTGCCCTCCACATCCTTAGATAATACAACTGCTGTAGCCTTCTGTGTTCAGCGATAGGGGAAGACCAAGAGGCACACAGAAGGACTCGCCATCAGGTCATGGAGAGAGTCAAACCCTCTTCTGGCTCGGTCGTAGATCACACGGCACTCTGGTCACAAATGGCTGCCATAAAAATGATAAAGAGGTAGGGGTAGGGTGGAGTGATTGTGTGGTTAGGTGAAGAGGTGTGGTGGGGGTAGTTAGGAGAGACTAAATAATCCCACTGTGCCGAACTAATCCTTCAGAATAACATTAACATACATTTCCTTAATAACAGGCACAGCTATGTAGGAGTCAAATCATCAATGTAAAAATCAATCAATCAATTGTTTTGTAATTTTCTTTTTTCTTTCACTCTCATTGCAATAATACGAAAGCATCAACTGGTTCAGAATTTTGCTGTGATATCACACAACATAATAAACCTTACTGAGGCCTTTTTGTGCAATACAACTGTGATATCCCATTTCCAAATGTGATTATGAAGATTATCACTCCACTATGCAATATAACACCAGTCATGTTCCATTCCATGCGTCATTTTCTCCTCCTCTGTAACACTAATGAGTTTGCCCACTTGTCAACTGTTGCCTAGTCTAGTCATCCAGGATGACTTGGCTGCAGGCTTGTTGTTGTTGTTTTTTTAGTTTTGAGTTCCCTTTGAAGCTCTCAATGTGGATTTCCCTTTTAAATTAACATACTAATTTGGTACTTTAGCATATAACATTCAGGTCAGTGTTTTAAGTGAACATTACATTGGCTTTCATTAGCTTTATTAATGTGTTCAACACAGCCAGCTGCCTATTATGCTAGTGAATCTGACCAGAGTTTGAAGCTGTATATATGCCCTCTGTAGACAATCGGTGACACAAGGCAGGGAACACTTGAACTATATGCATTCCACATTAGAAGTACACTACAGGTTGAGAGTAAAGGCTGTAGTATGCCTCCAGCTAGCTACAGCACCCTTTTAAAACAAAAAAACAAACAGCTGAACCACTTCACGCTCTGAGGTGGAAAGTAGGACGTTCTGAGTCAGAAACTTCCCTGTTCACACTTGTCAGCAGCATTATATAACAAGTGACCTTTATAAAAACTACAACTATTAGATCCTGGATCATGGCCTTGTCACCAGTGGTCGTGGTGCTCTGGATGAGGGCCAGCAGGAACAGACCCCTGGAGCCACGCTGAGACGTGACACGAGGACCACGTAGGCGTGCCCACCACAGGGTGACGTGCAGGAGCCACATAGGAAATAAGATGACTGCCTTAATATACATGTTTACTGTCACTGTGGACACAAGTGCTCTGAAAATGAATGCATCCATTCACCTATTCACACGTTTGTGAGCGTAAATGAAATGGCAACAACATGGGTGTTGGGCGCAAGGACATTGACGCTTTAACAGAGCTGTGGATGGATTAGCAAGCCTTCTCTATCTCCTGAGTTACTGCCTCTCTAGTCTCAGCCTCTTCCGTTCATTTGCACTACGTCATCATGTGAATGTTTGATGCACAGAGCAAGTTAAGCCGTGCAGCGTCTTGAAGAAACTCAAGACACAATTCCCATTGGCTGTCAACATTGTCACTCACAGAAATGTAGACGTAGCTCATCCATGGGTTTATTCAGTCCGCCGGTATGTCTTTTAAGTACTGTTCCCGGCGTACGGTGCTGTGATTGGTCGTGCTTGCATGTCAATCAAGACCTCTTCCTGATAAGTAGGCGGTTCTTGAGAGTGACAGTTAATCAACGCTGTGTCCCAGACCTTCCTGGCTCTGCCAGACTACTGCCTCCCTAGCAAAAAGACCAGGTGGGACACAAAGTGTGTCTGGTTAAATTCATGTGAGGACTTATGATGTGGTACGAAAATGAAAACATACATAAATATACAGTAGGCATAAACAGCATGTGCTGTGCAACGGACAAAGGGCTAAAACACATGAACCTTGGTTACTGCGACCTGACTGCATTCTTTTTTTATGTATTTAACCAAAGTTAAATTAGATTTACGAGTGATTAATAGATATGCAAGTAACCTAGAATGGCAGAGAATGTCGGGATGCTTAAACAGTGTGGAAAGGCAACCACAGAAAAGCTGTCAGTCAGATAGTCAAGGAGACAATATATATTTAACACAGATAACGTTTTCATTTTCTTGAGATCATAATAAAGAGTGTGTTTCTGTAAGGAAAAGGATGTGGCTGGTCAAACTTTTGCAGTAATTCAGTAAGAAGTTTGGAACCAGCCATACAGGCTCTGCTATCAAACAAGACGTGTTTTTGCCCCATCTAAGAAAGTAGCCTTAGGTCTTATTTAAGCTTAATGGCTTCCTGGTGTGACGGCTGGCTGACTATCGATGGCCTACTTCTTTCTTAAATACCTTGCAAATGGGAGGCCTTTTTGCTGAAGCAGCTCAAGTGGCAGGCATTGTTTCCGCCATTTCAAAAACCGTGTACGGAGTTAAGCAAGCCCCTGCGGGAAATAATAATTGTTCCAACAAATGAAGCTCAGACAAAATGCTATAAGGAATTCAAGTAATTTTATCAAATAGCAATCATTGCTGTGGATGTTAAATGTGAAATATGCACATTAACTCATTTTAACTAAGGCCATTAGGCTTTTACTAAGGCTATTTCTTTCTTACATTAATATTTAATGTCATCAACCTCAATATCACAAGCTGTATACTGATTATATGACTTGCTGCCCTACAATGTTTGCTGATATTTTTTGCTAACACTATTGCTACATTTGAAGTTCTGGATCTCAAATGGTTTGAGTATTTCAGTACATCATCATTTCAATGTATTATTTGTTAAATATGGGAGTCAATCTGGCCTTCTGATTGAATAAGCAAGGGTTGGCTATGAGCACAAATCCACAAATCTGTGTAAATAACATTTCATGTGTTACTAGATATATGACAGAATTAGATTAGAACATCTTGATTGTTTGCATATTGATATTTGCACAACCACACTGCTTATACAATATATATTATATATGCAATTACTAATCCACTCAATAGGAACTTCCACAAGCGAGGATTATAGTCATTTTGAGTTAAATCAATGAAGCATTACTAATAAGTTGTCCTATGTGTACCCAAAACCTTGTGAGTGTGTGTGTGTAAAAATGTAATAGGGTAGTGTAGTTGGTAGCACGGCTCCAGGGATGTGACATTTCTACTACAAATACCAGTGCTGTGCAGAGTGACTCGTCCAATCAAAACGCAGAGTCCCACATGTCCCATGCAATGTCCACTGACTTATTGGATTACATGCATCGCTGCGGATGTGCAGGCACACCCACACGCACACGCAACCATATAATCACAGACATATATGTCAACGTATGAATCAAATACATACGAAAGCAAGTGTTGCCATTTGATGAGAGTGGATTGAATAGTACAAATTAAATGATTACAGTATACATTCTGTAAAGAATGTTACATGTGTTATATTTCAATGTGTTTGCACATGTGTGTGTGTGTGTGTGTGTGTGTGTATGTGGATTTCTACTGCAGGGGTGTTAATTCATTAGTGACCAAGTAGTCCCAATGGCCATGCTCCGCAGTTGCTAGCCGGCGGGTGTGGCCATGGCGTGTGCCTATACAACTCAAATGTCAGCAGCAGCGGGTTGAGAGCATCACAGCTACAGTGTAATGTAAACCTTCCCCCTATAGCCTCCACAACACCAGTCTAGTGGTGAGGACCAGGTCAGTCAGCAGGTGACCATGCTCTCAGAACACCTCAGCAAAACGGCAGCAAAATCACACCTTTACACACATGCACACGCGCACACACACACACACACACACACGCACACACACATGTGCATGCGCACATGTACACATGCACTTATGCATGCAAAACATATTCACTTTCTGTCAATAAATGCTGGCTTGTATCCTTGCCGCCCTGCATCCTCTTCTAGCGTCAGAGGCGTAGGCTTAACTACCACCAGCGATGAAAGAAACCATGTCTGTACACAACAGCAGGTAAAAACACGAGACTACCAAAATGCTAGGAAACACCACAAATATATATATATATATATATACATTAAAAGTTATGGGAAACTGTCACTTAAATCCAGCAAAACAGAAAGGAAAGGAAAGAGTTAAAAACACAACATGCAAGGAGTAGTAGCACTTCTCCCACCGGGGAATGAAAGATGTTCACAAGTGTGCTGATAATCAGTACATTCCCACGTGGAGATGGGCAAACACCTGCAAAGTGCAACCACCACACTTGAACACCACTCTGTATGGTAAGGTGCACACTGCCATCGCTACGGCAATGCGGCTCCCACTGTACCGCGACTGTGACACCGTGAGTAGCACGGCACAGCATGCTGCCGTGCATTAATATGACGGGGGCTGAAAAGGATATTGTTGTGATCCATACATCTGGGTGGGAGTGAGAGACCAAGGCTTCAGGACCTTTAGTCCTGAATTGAAATGTTGTTTTGAATAGATTTAAAGGTTTGGGTGGGCCTTATCAAAATAATACAATAAAACAATAGAATTAGCTTCTTAGATATAACACTACAATGCATGGATTGCTTAAGGACAACCCAGATTTATTTTGTTACATCTCTTTTTTGCAGGTGTATATAATGGGCAAGATTGTAGCATTGTCCTTCTTGCTATAATAAAAATAAAATGAAGTTAGAATTGAAGAGAGAAATAAAAAGGATAAACAAGTAGTAGCTAGAGAGGGAGATTGTGTGTTTGCTCTTATAAGTTAGAGATCCAAAGATAAGACGGAAGACATCCCCTCCACCATGTTATCTCTTCTGTGTACTTCTTCTCCTTGTCCCTACCTCTCTGTACTTGTCCCTACCTCTCTGTACTTGTCCCTACCTCTCTGTGCTTGTCCCTACCTCTCTGTACTTGTCCCTACCTCTGTGTGCTTGTCCCTACCTCTCTGTACTTGTCTCTACTCTACGCCGATGCCAACCTTTTAAAGCCCACCAGGACCAAGCTCCGGACCTGGGGCGACAGGGCCTTTGCCGCAGCTGCCCCCTCCCTCTGGAATGCCCTCCCCAGCCACATTCGCTCCGCTAACACCCTGTCATTTTTTAAAACAGCCCTCAAAACCCACCTTTTCACCCTTGCTTTCGACCCATAGTTTGTTCTGTTTTTGCTTTGTTTTTGTTTTGTTTTGTTTTGTTCTTGTTTTCTGTTCTTCACATGTAAAGCGTCTTTGAGCACCTGGTAAAAGCGCTATATAAATCTGAGGTATTATTATTATTATTATTATTTACTCATCTTCTTAACTTCTACTCTTTCTGTTCCTCATCCCTCTCTCTACATTCTCCCTGAATAGCCTCGGAGCCCCTCTCCTCTTTTCCTCCTTACCCTGAGAACACAGCAATGTGTCCTACATGGCTGCGCACAGTAGTCTCTGTTCACACACACACACACACACACACATTCCTCATACGTGCGTATGCACATAAATGCACACACTTGCCATGCCATGTGCGTGCATGCTCACACACACACACACACACACACACACACACACACTGCTGCTGTGCTGTACATGCTAGCGAGTGTATTGATTGAATATGAGGAGACGTCTGTTCAGGGCATCCTCAACTCTCAGCTAATAGATAGCACAGATTGTCCCTTTGCCTGTGTGTGTGTGTGTGTGTGTGCTTGCGTGCATGTGCGTTGCGTGTGTGCGTGCATGTGTGTGTGCCTTCCATCAATTGCCTGGTACAAGCTGTTGGATACAGAAAAGGCTGTCTCTTCACAGGCTCCATTGACTTGAATCCTGGTGTGGAAAGCGCTCCGAGCACGATGATAGGGCCCGATAACAGGGTCTGATTTGGCTGAATGGGCCACCGGCAGAACCCAGTGAGCACAGAAAATAGGATTTGGTAAACGGCGGGCAGTTACGTGCGTGAGCGAGATAAATAGGCCCCATTCGGCTCAATATACGGGACGCTTGTTCTGAGCTTAGGAGACGTTTAGTTAAAACTAGTTGGTATGGTTAAGAGACAAGAAGGAGAGCAAAAGGAGAGCTGTTTATTAGAAGAGATGAACAGACTTAGGAATGCATCAGTCACATCTGCTGGACTGTGAAGACCATCGGCTGGGCTGACAGGAAAACATCAGTGTTTTGTTCTGGTTGGTTTCTGGTCGATTTTGAGAAGGTGTCATGCCCAAAACAAATACATGCTTTTTTCTTTCTTGTATTTCACTGCAGTGCAAATATAGGAAGAATAAGAGTAAATGGTTGCACAAAATAATATGTCACATGTAACTGAAATAAAATGCATGTCTCATACAGCACATAAAAAAATGGAAAACAATAGGGTTACCCCCCCCACACACACACGCGCTCACTCACTCCATTTTACAATCACTGTCCACCACAGCACGTCTGCACACACACACACACACAAGCAATCCTGCCAACGTGTCCCACTAGGCCTGTACACAACCCAGCGAGCAGCGCGGTCCATCCCTGTCCTAGACGGTCCATCCATTATGAAGATGCTATGCATTGATTCCCGTGTCTGCCATAAACCCCACAGCAGCACATCCGCCCTTTTTTCTCAGTTATTTTCTTTTTAATCAGCACCGCACCTCTCGCTTTGCCGCAGCGACCATTAATATTAGTCATCCCAGCTCAACACGTCATGTTTCTGTGTTGCTGTGAAGGAATTTATGCTGCATCTGCACTCCGCTCGGCTACAAGGTGGAGGAAATAGCTGCGTTCCACCCTTACAGCATTCATGAAGCAAGAGCCGTCACCCAGCAGTGAGCTGGACTTTACTCAAACGTGTCGCTGACAGAGATAATGACAACAAAGTTGCTGTAGTAGAGGATGATGCAGAGTCGCTGAACCATTTGTCATTTTAGAGGGTTGGGTCATCTCAATGGTACAGTTCCATAGCAATACTTGAAAATAAATGCATTTGCATATCAATTCATATATATATCATGTATTTCTTACACATGATCACATCTGAGAGCAAGCCAAAACACAATGTAAATATGGAAAGACCAAAGACTATTTCATCTCTCCACTTTGGGGGCTTTCGTACACAAGTCCATTTTAATTGAACCCCCTATTAGTTTGGATTGTTTGGGGAGTTGAGAACACCAAACAATCAGGCTGTTTTATATCATTATAGGTGAGAACGCAAGACAGTGTACACTGGGATTCAAACTAAAACCTTGCATACCAAATGATACAAGCTTACATGAAGTAGATAGGTGAAGACCTCTGTATCATGTATCAAGTACATAGTGAACATACCAGAGATGGTCTTCTATAGATGTGAGGAGCAACACAGTGTTTACAACAAACATATTGTTCAACTAGAAAACATCTAGAAAAGGTTTCTTTATATCTGCTACTTTGTGTGTAGGGGATGTTTCACCTCGGGATGGTCTGATCTGTTACAGTGCAAATAGTTTGACAATATCTGATTACACAGTTAGGTTCATTTGGGGCTATGATACCTAACTTAACATTGGCACAAGAGGACGTGTGATTAAAAAAAAGATATATATATATGAAGGGGTGATGCTTGAGACGAGTCCTTCTCACTTGAACACATCAGACTAGCTGTGGGTGCCGAGCGCCCTAAGGGCATCTTGCCAAGAGTGGACCAAAGAAGAGGACCAGCGCTGGTCTTCCAGCATCAGACGTTATGAAATGTTCTACAGGGCGGTTCATCTCCTCAATGCATGACTCCAGTGGGACTCCTTCAGTGATTCAGGTTCACCTCCCATCTACCAAGACATGCAGTGAGGGACGGAACGTCCATGTCGTCCAGCACAACCTCACCTGAGTGATGAGTGTGGAAGTGAGGTTGCCGACATGGACACGTTCCGTCTATCAGCTTTACAGCCATAGGGAATGCGTTGCTAGATTATGAAATGGCTGACTACTTGCTCTTCAGATAGGCTGCTGACATAGCCCCCTCTGTTGAACTCATCCTTGATCTTTCACCTTGGCATGCTATTTCCATGTTCACTCCATACATCTCATATATTGTCAACAAAAAGTGAGCACTGCAAAAAAAATAATTTTATATACGATTTTTTTTATTTATATTGTGTTTATTGTGTTGTTTTGCTATAGTTACAATTAACAGAATGGCATGTTACAGTTTTGATTCATAGGTCAAAGTAAATATAATATCAAGTTTTTTTTTCATGTCATTTCAGGATGACATATGAACAACAGAAGAAAGAATGAAAGAGGATATTAAAATGCCCCGGAAAATAGCTAAGAAGCCCTAAAATCACACATGGCACACGTGGCATATTCACATTGAAATGCACTAGTCTTTGTTTTTCTTCTGGAAATTGGCTGCCCTGGGTTGCCCCTAAATTACAAATGAGAGAAGCTCATCTTGCAAGGGAGAATACAGCATGCCTGCAGTTTACAGCATATAACAAAAGATAATAAGTTAGGGTTAGGTATGGTTATTGCAATAGATGATTACATTATATTTTATGCCAAATTATCAAATTCCTAACAAAAATAAAATATTATAATTTGTTTTTGCACAGATACCGAACCGTGGTATTGCATAATAGAGCACTCTCTATAATAACCTCCATGTACTGATACTTACAGTCATAGTATTAAAGTATTAATCCTCTATCCTTTAGATGTCTTTCTTTAATTTCCCAGTGTGCTCGACTCCAGGGGTTTGACTATAGACATGTGTTAATGGCAAAATATTAGGCCAATGTTAATGAAAGACACTTTAATATTTCATCATACTCTGTGCTCAGTCTTGTACTTCATTTAATATTTGTATTTTCTATTTTATTGAGACAGAAAGTAGGTTGTCACCCCAGAGAGATAGTCATATTTACCCCCCCAAAAAAGTTGTATATAATCGGATTTTAGAAAAGGCATTTCAAAAGTGCATAATTAGAATTAGAGAGTCTACATCATAAATGTGAAATTGGGCAAATCACTCACGCTCAATGTACAAAAAAGAAGGAAAAATTACATTGCGTTTCCCAAGGGCTGTGTAAAGGTTTCTTGAAATTAAGAAGCCAATGCAATTTCACTTTGATTTATTAAGATCCAAACACTAGCAGCCCAAAACCAGATCATTAGAATCGATATTCAATCTGCGGGCTGCAGCCAGTGATGTGGCGCGGTTTATAAAAATGTCAAATAGATTTAAGTCCAACATACACTATAGGGGACGCCTTGCATTTGTTCATATTGATTAGAAAATATAATAGAAAATGTCTGGAGGATTGCTCTCCATCGTGGCATAAAGTAGAAGGTCTCGTAACACAAGAGAAAAGCGTACGAGAGGAGGAAGGAGATGAGCATGTTAGCATCCAAACCTAAATGCTTCTGTGTACACAATACAGTACACTATGTAATCACAATAAAATGTCACTTAGCATCACATTAGAAAGCCTGATATTTAAAGTGTAAGGATATGGCGAACCCCGTAAAACCTTTACCGGCTTTACACAGCTTGTGGTACATGAACAGGTGGAGACGGGATCCATAGCAGGCTGACTCCATCACTTTAGAGAGGATAGTGCAGAGCAGGTTAGCTCCTGAGACCCTCCTGCCAGGCCTCATCTCTCCTTCATGCACACACACACACACACACACACACACACACACACACACACACACATATCTCTCTCTCCCTCACACACACACACACACACACACACACACACACACACACACACACACACACATACAGAATATGAGTGGGGGAAAAGAACCTTCTGGAGGCATAATGTTTCTGTTTTTACATTGAAGCAGCTCCTCTTCTGCTGCAACCAAAAGTGTTAAATGGCTGGTGGTGCGTGTTGGAATGGGTGGGGTAGGTGGATAGGTGGAGGAAGAGAGAGGGGGATGGAGGAGGGTGCAGAACAGACAGAATAAGTGTAGAGCAACGGAGAAAGAGTGAGCGAGTGAGAGGGACAGCTGAGAACAGAGGAGTGAATGTCTCTTTTAAAATAACCATATCCCCTTACACGTAGATATTATTGTTGAAGTTTAATACCCTCAAATTTCAGTCAATAGCAATAACGTAATCAATAATGACTTGGTGAGGAAACTCACTTTACAGAGAAGGCATTTTCCACAGACCATTTACTCTACACCAGCAATAAATGATCACCCACACACACTCTATCTCTCTCTCACACACACACACA